>CM056376.1:103419887-103567387 GCA_029718625.1 Synaphobranchus kaupii
TAATTGTTAGGGAAAAGTCTCGGTTTTGTTCCCTAGGTGAGGCCAAAGGAAAGCTCCACAGAAGCAGGCAGTCGAATGTAAGGTGTTGCAGTCGTGCACAGGAACCAAGCAGTGCCGTAACCTCACGGACCCCAACCTCACTGCCAACACGAATGGCCCCCTGGCCTAACAGAAAGGCGGGGCGCTCACCTGCATCTCAGTCTTGTAGGCCTTCTCGGTGTAGAGGCGGAAACACTTCCCCTGGGCGTGTCCTGCCGGCACGCCCCGCCCTCTGCTGGGCGGAGGCTTTGCTGATGGCGGTAACCAGCAGCGACTCCACCCTGATGCGCGGGTTGTACACCTGGAGGGGGAGGGGGCAGGAGACCCAGTGAGAACAGGCGACGACGCCACGGCGGCATCCGTGAGCCGTTCCGCCATTTTGATTCCAGGAGAAGTGAAAATTCCCCATCTTAAATGGCTTTCGTGTTCTCCCTCCCTCTCTTTTTGCTGGGCTTCCAAATGTCAGAAGAATAAATAAATAGCATTTCCATCTCCCGTGCTGTCAGACACATGTGAGCATTTATCTGCGGATTTTGTAGGCAACAGAAGCAGGTGATGGGAGGAGATTATGCGGAGGGGGGGGGGGGGGGGGGGGGGGGGGGGGGTGAGCAGCGTCTAACCTTTTGCTTGGCAAATCCGGGATCAATTACAAACACCACGCCGTCGATTGTCAGGGATGTCTCGGCGATGTTTGTCGACACCACAACCTGCGGAAATGAGCAAAGCTGCGTTTATTCCCGCTCACGCTGGGGTGAGGGCTGCAGACAAGCCTGCTTTCAGAAGGAAAACAAACATCACTCCACGCTCTTCATTCATTTACCGACTCATACATTTACTAATTCATTCGTAAACTCAGACGAGCGTCACAGAGATGCACTCGTTTTGAAAACGGCTGAAACAAAGGAAGGAGGAAACCTGGGTACGATGGCGGTCGGCTGAACATAGAGCTCAGTCAAAGGAAGTGTCCATACTGGAAGTGTGTTAGCGCATTACAGCTCTATGGGCAGCTCTATTCAATATGAGAGCTTTTCAAAAGAGAGAGAGCGAGCCCTAGAGGAAGGAGGAGGGGAAAATAGACTGTGTTCCAGTTCCCCAAAACATACTTTCTCAGAGGGCAAGAGCGACATATTGTGAATGAATTAAATCCAGCGGACGCCTGTGCGGAGCGTCGCGGACGCGCGGTATAATGGAACCCAACAGAGGGGTGCTGCGACAGTTGCTGCGATAGCGCCGAATAGACCGTCTGCTGACTAAAACGGGCCGCTTTCAAACAGGGCACCTTGTCCAAACGCATTACCGCTCCTCACCCTGGAATAGATGCGGTTGCCCCTACGCAGAAAACCTCTCCATTTTTGAAGAAATGCCTGCTGCCTTCGCTAAAGCGCCGTCCAAATTATTTCTGCGATCCAATTTTTTTCAATTGGGGCGCATTACGCTGATGGAGAGCCGATTTCAAAATCGGTTTACATCACCGTTCTCAATTCGTACTTTGTCAAAACCACAGCTGTTAATTTGAGATGAAAATAAAAGCCGTGGTAAATCATACGCTAAAATGCTCTGGAGAAAAAAAACAAACCCTGTTGTATGTGAAAATCCCAAACGAATACGACGATGATTCATGTGCCTGGAGGTGAAAGCCGCACGTAGACGCATAAGCGCACCCGCTAAATTCGCCAAATTGAAATCACTCAAATGGACTGTTGGAAGAGAGCTAAAAAGCTACTTTGAAATAAGAGATAAGTTACATTAAAATTAATTAGCTTTGTGGTTAACTGCAATTATCCAAACATGACTGCAAATTCAGGTTAGTGGAATGGAACGCCGCTTTAAAGAGAGTGATTGGAACAAAAAATAAAATTAAAAAAGCCTTAATTTCCAAATACAATGTTCCATATACACACATACATACCGTGCCCTCCACTATTATTGGCACCCTTGGTAAAGATGAGTAAAAGGGGTTATGAAAAATTCACCATTTGGTGAATTAGCTTAATCTCACACTGAGAAAATGAGAAAAATCCAACCTTTAATTGAAGTAAATTTATTATGAGAAAGAAAAAATCCCTCATCAAGAGATAATTATTTTTAACAAAACCATGTGTGCCACAATTATTGGCACCCCTGCATTTATATATAGAATAAAGCAGGGGTTCTCAATCCTGGTCCTGGGGGACCCCTGTGTATGTTGGTTTTCGTTGCAACCGCAGTTGCAATCCCAGAATTTTAACAAGCTGTTAATTTTTCTTAATTAGGTGCTTTTCATGTTTGGAGGAATTATTCGCCCACTTAAGACACATTATGTCAGAAATAGCTATGCATGCCATGTAGAACAAACTCCCCATGTTCACATTGTGCTTATTGTGCTATATTGCAACAATTACATAAGAAAAGGTTACAAAATAATGTATTTTCACTCAAATGAAAGAGTGAAGTGAATCAATAGGCTCCTAATTAGGTTGTTGAACACATGTGTTTAACTCAATTTTTTCTTTAAGCTTAAGACAATGCAGGTTTGGCTCGTTATCATTTGCTTTGTGTTTGAATTCTTCATTATCTACGAAATGGTTAATTTTAGTGGCCATGTGTCCACACTTTCACCAATTAGGAGCCTATTGATTCAAATCAGTCTTTAAATGGATCTGTTAAATAATTTTCTTATCTTTTTTAAATAATATAGCACAATGTGAACATGGGGTGTTTATTCTACATGGCATCCATAGCTATTTCTGATATAATGTGGCTTAAGAGGGTGAATAATTCCTCCAAACATGACAAGCACCTAATTAAGAAAAATTAACAGCTTGTTAAAATTCTGGGATTGCAACTGCGGTTGCAACGAAAGCCAGCATACACAGGGGTCCCCCAGGACCAGGATTGAGAACCCCTGGAATAAAGTAATCATTTTAAATATTTGGTCACATATCCTTTGCATGCCATGACTTCCTGATGTCTGTGACCCAACAACATGAAGACTCTTGATATCTTATGTTCTGGTACTCTTACAAGCGTTACTGTAAAGTCTCTGCATTTGAATGGATCTCTATGGGAATTGGGGGGTGAGACTAGATTTTGCTGTAAATGACACTGGAACAGTATGGAACACATGGTTGGCTAAATGGCTCTAAGTCATCAAGGGTCTGACGTATCAACCATCACTCTGCTGCCAGAAATACAGTAGATATGGATGGATAACTTGAAGGGTTTCTTCTCCTGACTTATTTTTCCACAGAGTTCAATAAGAAAATTTGTCAGGAGAAACAACCCTTTAAGTGATCCATCCATATCTACTGCATATCTGGCAGCAGAATGATGGTTTGAGGCTCGTTTGATACCACAGACCCTTGATGACTTATCCTTGCCATTTTACAAACCATATATTCCATACTGTTCCAGCATAATTTACAGCTAAATATAGTCCCACCCCCCAATTCCCTTAGAGATCCATTCAAGTGCAGAGACGTTATAGAATTGCTTGTAAGAGTACCAGAAAATAAGATATCAAGAGTCTTTTGATGTTGTTGGGTCACAGACATCAGGAAGTCATGGCATGCAAAGGATATGCGACCAAATATTAAAAATGATAACTTTATTCTATATATAAATGCAGGGGTGCCAATAATTGTGGCACACGTGGTTCTGTTAAAAACAATTATTTCTTGATGAGGGATTTTTTTTCTCATAATAAATTTACTTCAATTAAAGGTTGGATTTTTTATAACCCTTTTTACTCATCTTTACCAGTGGTGCCAATAATAGTGGAGTGCACTGTATATATGTATGGCTTGCCTCTTCAAATGGAATGAAACCTAGGCCAAACATAGTAACATACAGCTCAGAAACACATAAATCTCTGCACTGTGCTGCAGCTGATCAAGGCGCTGGAGCTACCCGAAACATTTACTTACGCAGAAATATTAACAGGACCCTGACAATTAATAAAATCTTTAAAAATAAATAAACAATGGCTTCTCACTCGGATTCTAAACGATGTGAGGAGAACCAGGGACTCTGAATGTCTCAGAATGCCAGATCTTTCTCCATTACGATTATCCCCTATAGTAAAGCCCATGTGAAATGACAGCTGAATCGGCGTGCGGGAATAAAATGAGCATCATCAGCCGGTGGGTCTTTCTGTCAGCTCTAAACGAACAGCGGGAAACCGAGCGCGGTATCGCCACCCGCCAGCCGGACTCCGACAGCGGACAGTGAGGGGAGCGACGCAACCCAGAAAGCTGGGAAAAGCAGAGCGGAGCCAGAACCTGCAGTAGGGCCCGTCTTGAGGAGTTCAGCCTTTTTGTTTTTTTAACAGCACTAGTCCACACTGTTCCCATAATGGCGATTTGCCACTTTCTCTTGGAGGTCAGAAAGCGGAGGCTGAACCTTGGAATCTCTGGGGAGATCATCTGAGCGACTGGCGGTGCTGAAACGTGAGGTGGTCCCACCTGCGGTTTCAACCCAACACGTCAATCAGTCCATCACGCCTCGCCTGTACCAGGCTTGAGCGCACTGGAGCACATTTCAATACCCTTAAAAAAATAAGAAAATCATATCAACTAAGAAAAATAAATAAATAATAGAGTCGGTAGGCCTCAGCGGGCTATAAGCCAACGGGACCTCTGCATCTGTGTATTTTTTCCATTTAAACACCAATTGACCCGTTTTAATTATAGATTTTTTTTTGTGGATTTCACAGTATGGGGCATGTGTGAGGATCAGCACTGAACACCTCCTCACTACACTGACCCGCATGATCTTGAGGTTTCGCTTCACAAAGCTCATCTGTAGCTAATGACACACAGGAGTCTAACTGACCCCGTCAATTCATCCGCATCAATCGCCGACCGCTGTGGCGTACATGCAGATGCTGCCGCCATCGAGGCCACAACCGCGAGCTGACCCTCCGCTCACCTGCCGCAGATACAAGGTTGTGTGGACCGCCCTGTTTTTTGTGCACATCACAAAAAATACCCAATTAAGCACTTAGGCTGTACTCGGCTCAGAAAATTCCCTCGCTGTAGCCGACTCCCCGCGCCTTCTAAATTTCTTGCTTGCATCCACTGATCCAGCTGGGTATTTCACAAAGCCATCTGAGTTAAGTACAGTGTTCAAAAGCACAACTGCGGAGGCCCATTTGGGGGTTTGAACGTGAAACCTTTGGTTTTCAAGCCTCTACTTTCCCCACTGAAATCTTAAAACTTAAGCCTTAAAAGTTAAAAAAAAATTTTTTGAATGCTTCCCTTATCGTCGGAATCGAGCTTTTTTTTTTGGTTCAAGGATGAAATTGATAGATAAGAGCTCAGCGAGCGAGCGTACGGCTTGCCTGCAGCCGTTAAGATGCGCCGCAGGCCAGGAGAGCCCGTGCCTCTGGGGCTGTGGCCGCTCTGGGCCCTCTGAAGCCCCGAGCCTGATCGCCACTTAAATCCCACCTTTTAACAGCGCGTTTCTCCCCCGCCATTCCACCGCCATTCCACCGCCGTAGTGTTTGGTTATTAATGCCGTGGATCGTATTAGGGTTTTTCCAGCCCTTAACCTCGCGTAATACAGCCCGTGAATGAGTCATCCTGCTTCAAATTAACATTCTGCCCAGTAAAGGAGAAAGCAGCCAGCCAATGAAAATGGCCTCCGCGGAGAGCTTGGGCGGGAGCTCTGGCTCAGGCCGGCAGAACTGAACCAAACAAGGCGGTTTGAGTGAAAATCAGCGGGCAGATAAATGACAGATTTGGTCTCTTCGATCTACGGACCCCTCAAACTAATAAGAGAGATGGCACGGGTGACATTTACTACTCAACCGGTCGTCGTCCCTTCCCCAAGTTGGGTTCCGTGTGGCCCACTCTAATTTAATATGTGCCCGTGAAACTGTCAGCGCACATATCAAAGGGATCGGGGCCTGTCATACCATTTATGAATTGGAGACACTTTCAAGACAGATCACAAAACAAAGCAGAGCATCGCCTGACACTTATTAATGTCTGGAGCCGTCAACAGGAGCCGGCGTGCACCGCCACGGAAGCGTCGTAAATCTTAAAAACCGCTCCCCCTTTTCTTCCTCATCCAAATTAAACCCGTACAAATTGCTTGGCGAAGCATGCGAGAAATTAACAGCGCTTAGCCACATTTAGCGACCCGCGGGTGTCGAGAAATTGCACCTTTCCGAAGCCAATGATCCACCTACCCGCGAACGATCCGGAACCAAGGTGACCAGGTACGCGGCCGAGGACGAAGAGGACGATCTCTCGCTCGGAAACGACGCAAGTGCAACCCGAGCCTACGCCGCTCTAGAATACGCGCTACGCACCCGTCAATTTAATCAAGGGACCAGAGAGCTGCGCAGATCAAGGCGCACGCAGATCACCAGCATCAGTCTTCATGTTAGCGCGATGACATGCAGTAAATAAGAAGTACCAGCTCTACCTCTCTGGTACTGATCGTTACATTACATAACTACAAGTCCTAAGTGCGCTGGCCATGCCACTAACGGCCACTGGAATATTTTGCAGCCAGAGGACGTGACTGCAACAGCGCCTGCTGACATTTCATAATCATGTGGGAGCGGATAGCCTCTCATCGATTACATCGATTCCAAGTACATATGGAGCCCGGGGGCGCTTAAAAGGCACGGGGGCTGGCTCCTGCTAGTCTGTGGCCATATCGAAGAGCACAGACTTTTCATCAGTAATATCATTACATCATTATCACTGCATGTTACTTCTAGGTTATTACCAAGCAGGGCCGGGGACTCTGCCTAACAAGGCCATCCTTCACCCTCACGGTGGGGAAACCGCAGTGTTGACAAATAAAGCCATCTCCCCATTAGTAAAAAAACAGAAATCCTTAATGGTTTGGGCCTGGACACATTTTCTAGGCACTAAAATGTTTACCATGGGCGTACAGGTCTGACATTTGAAGGAATATCAAGGAAGAAAAAAAAAAATTCCTGGTACTAATAGAGCCCATTTGTCAAAAATGCTTAAGAACGATACTTGAGCAGGGCGAGGGGTGGGGAGGGATTAAAGTCTTTGTTGGTAATTACAGTGAATGGAAGCTCCAACACAAAATCATTAAACTGTAAAGGAGAGATCAGCTGCATTTCTTTATTTTATTTTTTTTGGAGAAATAAGAGCGCTGATGGGGAAACGCGTATGTTAATGGGAGGCCGATCTTAATGCGCTCATCAGTATGCGCGACGGCAGTCACACCTCGTCTTAATTCTTTCATTACCTTTCCGTGAGCTCTCGTTTGCGACATCTCGCCACACCCCTACTAACATCAGTATCATTCTCTGACATAACGGGGGGGGGGGGGGGGGGGGTTGGCGGAAACTCGCGCCGCGTAGCGCCCGCATTCAATTATTCCCTTCCCTGCCGCCGCTTCCGCTGTCCAATCCTAATAAAAATGACAAGTCCGTTTGGGCTCCGGTGGGCGGCCGAGCAGGTTCAATTATTCGACCTTGCCAAGGTGCTGATGGCCAGGAATTTGTTCAGGTGTTTACACGTTGCCTCCAGGTCCTTATTTGCATGGTGGGGTTATATATACTCCGGCTCTGACAACCTGACATTTTAACAAGGTAATTTAAGCTCATCTCCATGTGACCGGAGTCACCCAGGATATCCGAGGGGCAGGGAAAATGATACTTGAAAGCACGCAGACTGTCCAGACACCTCTGGAATCACCTGGGAAAAGCGGGCGCTGCCGCTTCCTACATGCGCCGCTTCGGAAAATGCGGAATGCAAATTTTTTTTCCCCCTCCACCCGGTCTCTCTCCGAACATGGAGATGGCATCTCCCGGGCCGTGCCATATTCAAACCAGCCCCTGAGTAACCGTGTCGCTCTTTCATGTCAACATGCCTTCGAACGGCGGGAGCAAACACAGATAATGTTTGAACTTTTAAAAATTCCCGTCTGCGGCTTAGCGCAATCAAACTGTTGCAAATCCTGAGCCCTCTGCACACACAAAGGAGCCCAAGGAGATAAAATGATGTGGTGTGGCAGGGAAGAGAAAAGACCGGAGAGAATGTTTTCTCTCGCATTTAAACACCAGAAAAAAGCTGCTGATTAAGAACCTGTGATGTGCGTCGGTTTAGGCAAAGCAACAGAATCCAAGACAGCTCGCTGCCTAAAAGGTGTCAGGCCTGGATTCCTATAGTCCAACCCAAAATAAAACCAAAAATGACACTTACAAGATCCTATATTTGGACAGACAGACACTCAATTAAATAACTTAATTGTACTGTGCCTCAATATTTGGCTGTACAGGCATACAGACAAATTTATAGGTAGGCAGTTACAGGAAGTGCACAGCTGTTTTTCTTCCTCCTAACCCCTGACACAAGCATGTCATTCAATTACTCACGAGAGGGAAATGGAGAATAAATTACACTGATGTTGAGTTTGAAGTAATGGAAGAGGTGGGTCAAGTTTTTGTTTTCACATTTTTAGGTTGAGGTCAATGGGCAGTTTTAACATCCTGTAGACTCTAGTAGTCATCTCTAACATCTGCTTTCAACATAAAAGCCTACTATTAATAAAAACGGGACAATATTCTGTGTATCCACAACCATTGCTATGTTATTTAGATACAAGAGGATCGCTATGTTTATTTGGATGCATCATTTCAATGCATTGGGACCCAGTGTATACTAGACTGCTAGCAGCTTTGTTGAGCCAGCTAATGTGTCTTGGCATGGAGGGGGAATTACATTTGAGCTTACATCAACACCATCTTGCTTTTCTCTTCTGAAAATGAAGAAAAACTACACAGATTAACAGCACGCTCCATTAGAATTATTCAATAAAAAATAATAAGCAAGCAAATCTTACAGTAATGTTATTTACAAGTGAAATTATTCAGACGAATTATTAGCACACAAAATATCTCCAGCCATAATTATTCTCATCAAATAGAAATTACAAATATTTCAACCGTTTCTTTCAACAGTTATTGACAGCTCAGCGGAACGATGCGAGAGAATGCTTGCTTTCGGGTGTGGTTATGAAATTAGGAACAAACTCTGAAACTAGCAGCGCACACCAGTCAGGATAGTTATTTTGAAAAATTAAAGGATCACAGTTTGTTCTGGTCTAAAGCCAAAGTAAACTCAGATGAAGAATATTATAGCTGGCATCAATATAATGTGCCATCAGTTTTTACTATGCCCTTGCTGCCCCTCAACGTTGAAATTTGTTTGTGTGTTTTATTGTGTTTAGTTTTCAGTTATATAAAGCCTGCACGTAACAGAAAGGTGTGTTGTTTGTATTTGTGATTAGTTTTGTGTTCATTTAGTTGTGTGTTCCAGTAGATGAGTGGTGAAATAGATGTGTAAGTAATGTGTATTCCAGTATAAATGTACTGTAGGAGTGTGTGCACGTGTATGTACAGGGAGTGGACAAAATATCGGAAACACCAGAAACGGAAAAAACTATTTTTCATGAATCATGAAACATAAAACAGCTGCTATACATTTTCTCCCATTTCTTACCTATATTTTCTACACTCTTTGATGACTGGCATGCCATGTATACATTTTAGTTTATGTCTTGTTTTTTTTTGTTTTTTATTAGCTTGATAATTATAATTAGCCATTAATCATATCATTATCAAATAATACTAATTTGTCAATTAGATTCTGCTTTTGTGACAGTAATAAGTGAAAACACTTTAGAGCTAATGCAAGACAAAAAGTTAAAGCATTTTGGTCCATGACAACCGGAGATGTGCACCTCTGCACAGCTGTGGGGAGTGAACACCTCTGCTCAAAGTGAACAGCTGAATAAAATAGAAGATCATTGAAACTGGTCTAGAATCCAACACTTTCATGTAACAAGTCACAAATATGGCCCAATTGTTCATTATTAGGTTTTTCACTAATCACATTCCATTGTACTACATAGAGGACATTAACTCCAGTTGTTGGGGACCAAAATGTTTTCATCTCATACATTTGTTGAAGTGTACTCACTTATTACTGATATAACAGCGACATGTAATTTATGATTTATTAGCATTTCATAAAAATATGACTAACAGGCAATTATGGTTGATTGGCATAATTATAAAGAAAAACAAGTCATCATATAAAATGTACACATGGCACAAGATTCACAAAACAGCATAGATTATCAGGTTAGGAACAGAGGTGGAGGTTTTGCGTAGCAAACATGTGGCAGGTGTTTTATGTTTTCTGGAAAATATTCAATATCCAATATTTTGTCCACCCCCTGTATATATATCTAATTGGTTGAGTAGTAGTGTGTGTAAACTGTGTGCATTCTTTAGTGTGTCATTGTGTATTCTACACCGAGTGTTGGGCTGCAAGTGCGCAGGTGTACAGGAATGCGAGTGTGTGCGGTAATCCAAGTATGTGACTGCTTGCTGTGAGTTTAACGTGCGCAAAAGTGTGTACACCCAAATTACTGAATTTAGCAACGTTAAAACACAAAAAAAATGTTTCCCAGCATTGCTGCCAATCTTTTGATAGAACTGTAACAAAAATAATATCAGCATTTTAAAATACTTGAATATCTAATCTAATTATTTAATCTATTTTATTTTTAACAAGGTAAAAATTTTTATCTAATTATTTGCGATTCCTGCCTCAGCTGCGCAGTCAGTGCAGCGACTCAGCTGCCCGACTGCAGCCTGGGAGAGCAACAGTTACACCTTTCAGAGAACGCAGGTGCTGGCAGGCACCGTCCCAACTTGGAGGGTGTTGCAGAAATGAGACAGGCCCAGAGTCTGCGTTGGGCACTCTAAAACGGGGGGAAACATTTGTGTAAAATATTTCCGAGCGCAGGTGTAAAAATCGGCCTTTCAATACCCTCCCCGATGCCTCCTAGTTCTGCTAGTAGACATCGGCCTGAAATAGCATTTGCATTTTAATAAAAAAAGCCAGCAGAATACATGGCCAACAAGTGTGAAAAATTAAGCCGCATTACTTGGGGAAAAACAACAAAACGCAGAGGGCTATGATTGCTCGACCTAGCTCGCCGCTTCCCTTAGTTCTAGACAGAGAATAATGTTCTCACACATTCCATCAGTTATGGACAATGGTTAAACTGTCCATGCACCTTTTCCCCACCACTGCATTAACTGACCTCTTCACCTCTGAAGCAATGGCCATGCGTTTGGACATTAGACAGCTTAATAACAGTGCAGATTACTGTAAAACGCGGCTGTAAATTCTCCGCTGCCACTTGTTGCGCTCGTGCAGCTGCCCGACGCACCAGCCGGGGAACAGATAACCGCGAACGCAACGAAGGAGGCGGCTACAAACCCAACTCGAGGGACGGGACACATAAAAGGGCTTCCTGCTCGGCGGCTCATCCTGTTAAAGCTCTGTTCTAGTGAGTGGATGGACCCCCACGGTCGGCTATCAAACCTGGACTGCGCCAGAGCCGACTGGGGCCAGCAGCCCAGCGGGGCAACACAAAACGGGCTCTACTGTCGCCCAGGGAGGTGAGGGCTCCAGTCGGCCGAGATGACAGGGTCCTGTGCTCTAGCGACCCCCTCTTGTCGATCGGGCAGCTGCAAGGCCTCCATTTAAGCTGATTGTGACACGTCCTCCTTTGGCGTCTTCGCAAACCTGACCGTGCGGTGATAAGCGGCGGCTGACACAACGAGCTTCGCAGCGGAGCGCCCGCTCGGCTACACTCTTCCAAATTGATAGCAGGGGTTGCAGCAATGAGCGCCGATAAAAATATGATTGGCCGTTTCAAATTGCGGAGAAAACGGGGGGATAAAGAATTCCCTCCCTGCTGCAGTCTGAGCCGGACTAAAAACCTGCAGTGCCAGAGTCACCGAGACAGAGGAAAGCCAACAACAGACTTGCACACTGTAAACACCACCAATCACATCAAACTTTGGGTAGGCTCTTGCGTGATGGTACCCATGTAGTCTGCCCACAAGCTGCGCGCTCGACAAACGCATTGCATACATGCTGGCAGGTTTTTTGATTATTCGAACAAAGTTATTAATAATACTTTATAGCGACAATGACAGATCAATCAGGTTCCATTGGGAAAACTGCAACGATGAGCCATTCATCAAACCACCATTCGGTAAATGTTTGCAAATTTATAAACGAGTTTAATATTCCCTTACATCCCTGTCCAACAGAGCTGCAGTCCAAGAGATTTTGTGGGTATGATGTATGGATTTTTAAATCAACAATGAGGAAGGAAAAAAACATAGAACTCGTGTAATATCTCCATAATTTCAATAAATAGACAAAAAAATGATATTCAAATCACCGCGACAGTTGAGCGTGAGAGAGAGCCCTGATCCAACACAACACACACAGCTGTGGACAAGTGTTTTGCATCAATAATTCATGCTGGTTTTCTTTGGCATTAAGACGGCGGATAGTTTTGGCCTCTGTTCTCAAAGTGAAAATGAGGATCCGCAGAGCCAAAACAGAGGTGGCCAGATAAGACTGCAGTTCCCCTGCTTTCCTGAGGCTGCTCTCTGTGAGCGCATTAAAAAAAACGCAAGTTATAATTTGGAGGGAATCATATGCTGACAAAAGCAGCATATGTCGTGAGTCAGTCCTGCACCAAAGCCGAAGGAAGCCCCCCCCCCCCCTCCCCTACGAGACGAGCGGCGAGGCGCCAAGCCGAAGAGCGAGGGAGCGCCGTGTACGTACCTTTCTTCCTATCGCCCCGCTCGGCTTTCGGGGAGGGGGCGGCTCGAAGATCCTCTGCTGCTGCTGGGGCGGAAGGGTGGAGTAGAGGGGGATGATTTTGATGTCTCCCACCTCGGGTCCCAAGTCGTCGATCTCGCGCTTTATCCGCTTGCAGGCTTCGTCAATTTCCTGAAAGATGACGCGCGCAATTAATGTCAGTGACGGGCACTTGTCAAGCTGCGTCTGGTGTACAGTCATCAAGGCTCCGTTCTTAATATCACCTGTGGAAAGGGTAGGGACACCCGGGACATCCGATACCGCGCACGCAGAGCAGAGCGTACGCGACTATCTAACCAAGGAAATTAAGCCTGGATTGCAATTCCCTATGGCTCTGCTGTCAAATGAAGCTCTCAAAAAAAGAGAAAACCTTCATTATGCCTTCAATCATGTACTGAGGCTATACAAAAGAAAGCTCTATACTTAAGCATATTGCAATGCAAAACAACCACATCCACACAAACTATATTAAAGTTCCCACAGACCTCTCATAAACCCCAAAAAAACATAAAAAACATTCTGCAACGGCCCGACAGTGAGGATCTCAATCGTTGAAACATTTCCGTTTTATTTATTCATAAAATAAAACACTTGAGATGGTTTAAGTGACGGGCTCTTTCCCTTTCTAAAATTTTGCTACCAGCACCCTGAAATATTTATGAAAGAGCGTACAGACAGTCCCCCTGGCTTCCTCAGATGGAGAGATTGGATGGTTGCAGCTGGGCTCTGCAGCTTACGGTGTAGCGTGCAATTCTTCCCAGTAATTTTTCCCGGCCACTTCCGGGTCCGTCACTTGACCATGACAAATAACCAATCACTGCTCAACTACAAGCAGAAGTTGAGAAATGTCCAATCAGATAACACTTTCGTTGTGCACGTTTATCAAAAGACAAGCTACCTTTTTGAACATAACTGTGGTCCGTAGATAGCATTCGCGCTACCCTACATAGCATTAATGAGTGTACAAACTTGCTACCTTGCAAACAGCTAGCTAGCTATAGATACATGCCCTTGAAAGCGTTATTAAATGTACTCACGCACATAAATAATAAATAATGCCTTGCATTTATATAGCGCCTTTCTCACCAACCGGTGACTCAAAGCACTTTATAAAAATTAGGTCTCTACCACCACCAATGTGTAGCACCCACCTGGAGTACCACACAGAAGCTGAGGTGGAGAGGGAGAGAATGATTTTAGCCAATTAAACTGGGGGATGATTAGTTGGCAGATTGAAAGAGCCAGGTTGGGAATTTAGCCAGGACACTGGGGAAACCCCTACTCTTTACGATAAGTGTCATGGGATCTTTAATGGCCATAGTGAGTCAGAACCTCAGTTTAACGTCTCATCCGAAAGACGGCATCTCCTACAGCACAGTGTCCCCATCACTGCACTGGGGCACTGGGGTTTATTCGACCAGAGGTAAGATTGCCCCCTAATGGCCTACCAACACCACTTCCAGCAGCAACCTTTTCCCAGGAGGTCTCCCATCCAAGTACTAACCAAGCCCACACCTGCATGGTGGTATGGCTGCTGGCACATCATGTAGGCCTATACCTGTACATACACTACTAGGGCTGGGCGATATACTGCAACAATAATTATCGATTGCAATAACGGCCGTTACCACCATGTGGGGTATTGCCTTTCTTTTCGTCTTTTTTTCTTTAATTATACCTGATGCGGTAGTAATCTAAACTTCAAAGTCCATGTGAAATTCTTCGGGGAAAACGTCATCACTGTCTACTGGGTGTTGATAAGCCGGATAATAAACAGAAAGGTGTTGCACCTTTCACGCGATTGACAAAAACGCATCACATAATGACGTGAAAGCTGCATGACCTTGCTGCTGATTGGCAGTCTTAACACAATAGATATCAGCGGTGGTTTTTTTCTGGAAGCATTTCACACGGCCTCTGACGTTTGGATTTTTACTGTCGCATATCGTGGATACTTAAAGAAAAAAAGACGAAAAGAAAGGCAGTACCACATGGTGGCCACGGCCGTTATTGCATTCTTATCAATGCTGTATATCGCCCAGCTCTATACAATACAGACACGTGTTTTTTACAAAGGCTAATTATACAAATACATTGAAAATTATCAACCCACTCACAGATCGCTGGCTAGCACAGAGAATGTATAATCGATACAGTTTGGTGCTAGTAGTTAGCGAGATGTACAGTCAAGCAACGGACCCGGAAGTGGGCGAGAAAAATTATACGCTGGGAAGAATTGTACACTACAACGGGCCCAAGCAGAACAGCAGAAGGGCGATGGCGGAAGTGGGGGCTGTGAGCCTCAGATTGCTTCCGGGGGCTTAAATGCACGTGCTGCACCGCGGTTTTGACCACCAAGGTCATGATTCACCAAGTAAAAGGGGGTGGAGTCAAGAGCTGACAAACCCGAGAAACACTTCGGCCTTTTCTCTACTGTAATTACATCAGAGTTGTGCAAGTGGCCTGTGTTTACTGGTGCCCTTAACAAACAGCCAAACTTTTCCAGGTAGTTTTGAAACACGGCTTTCATAGTGGCCGGGGTCACCTCTGAAAATGCTTTCTGGTGGGACAAAGCAAAAGTACCGTCTGGCCAGAAGGGGAAAGCAGTCATTAGGGTCCCCACTGGGCTGGTCAGACACTGAACGTCGCTCTGGATAAGAGCGTCTGCTAAAAGCCCAAATGAGAGGGAGAATAATGAGGGCCAGCACAAGGTAAATGTGTCCTGGCCATGACCAATGCCTTCAAAGCTGGCTACTAGTAGCATTAGCAATTTATGCTTGTTTTTGTCGTCAGCACATCGCCTTGGCAGACGACAGCTATGAGACAAAAAACCAACAAAATGTAGTTAAAATTTTAACTATCATTGCTAAACGAGGCATGGAAAAACATTTTTAAGCAGGATGCTAAATCTGTATTTCCATTAAAAAAAGGGACACACAAGCTGTACCTTACCATATTCTACCAGCAGAAGGATTTAGGTTTGTCGGCTTCACAAAATAAGTGTCATAAATTTCAACATCCTTGGCAGGGGCATTCAAGAAGGTTTCAAACACAGATCTGCTGGAGTATGCAATTAATCCCAAATATATGCGTATAAAGGAAGGTTTAGTACAATATAAATGAACAATTCAACAAGTGAAAGAGCTGTCGCTTAGCATTAGCGGTCGCTTCGATCTTATCTTTTAAGAAGGGAAAAGTATTAAAAAAAAAAAAAAAAAAAAGCTCTGCATGATTTCAAAAGCTTTTTTTTTTTTTATCTTCAATAAATCTTCTGGCTCCCCAAATGATTTCAGTTCTCCTTTTCCAGAAGTGCATTTCCTTAAAATAGTACAAGAGACTAAATTAAACCACTCAAGGAGGGTAACCTCTGGCAACAGAGAATGAGACAGACACCACCTTCTGTAACAGAGGGTACATCCCTGCCAAAATGTAAAAGCATGCCTTGCAATTTGGGAGCCATTTGGGTGGAACTGTATAACGCGCTGCGAGAACGGGTTTCGCTTAACAAAGTGATCCAATCGTTTTGTCTCAGACGAACGCCATAACATGTAACCTACATAACTGGCTCAGGTCCACTGTGGAGTGTCTCTGCCTGTGCTGCAGCACCACCCTCAGGTGGCAGCGGGTAGTGCAGCTCGCTCCCTGAGAGGTCATGTGACCCAGATGAATTACTTGGCGCTGACTGCTGGAGAGAATGTTCCATGGAAACCAGGAGTGAGGTGCATTCTGAAATTACTGGAGCCATTTTTAATATGTTGTTTTCCATTATCATATCAAGGCCACTCTCCGACACTGAAAGCGCAGCGATGTAATCCCAGCCCAGCAGAATTAATACCCTTTTCTCAAAGCATTTTGGCTGCATGCAACTTCTTCCTTCTCTTTTTTATGGTTTTAACCAGTTCAAGGCACCTCTGTTACAGAAGTGATGGGTTGGAGGGTGTGCAAATATGGCCATGTGTCTTCATCAAAGCGTCGAGGTACGCGCTGGAGTGCTAAACAAATGGATTGGTGGAATTAGCCGTGGCATTAATAGCCCATCAACACTCTGGACGCAGCAGCTGTCATGAAAAATAACATTTGGTGCCAAGTGGGGGGGGGGGGGGAATGAGCTAGAAGCCTCCATACCTGAAATAAGGGGGAACTGCTGCACTGAATACGCTCACTCCCTCCATATATGGCGAGATGGGTGTTAACCACCTAATTGATGTAATTAAGTGTTCTCTTCTCAGTCCAGATAATTAGGAAGACTCCTGCATAACCGCATATTGAGGTTAACTGCTGTGGGCACAGCTTAAGAGGTTCAATGCAGCACTCAGCCTGCAATGGAGAAACCTATTCTGTTTTTCCATGGATTATCACAACAAAATATGTGAACGCGTACCAGGGGAAGGTCCTACGCCCCAATTTATTTTTTTAAATAAATTATACTCCCTTATCTCTCAAAGATAAAAAAGCTTGCGTGCTTTAAAACAGGTTTCCCATCCTAGTCATTAGGAGACATCAAAGTTTGGAGCAGAAGCCGAAGAGGTTAATACACTCTCCCGGGCACGCCATGCACCACTTTGAACATCATTTCTGCCAGACCCACCTCACATTCACTTTAAACCAATTAAGAGCCTGTTAATGAACAAGCCATGCAAGGGCTTAGAGAGCCATTTCTGCAGCTCGCCTGATTATTCCCAACACATTTCAGCAGAAAACATTCCTCACATTCCATTTTATTGACGGTATTATGGCTCTCGTATTAAAACTGTATTACCATTTTGATACAAGAGCCATAATACCTTCTATTGGAGTTTGACCAATTATGCACAACCTTTCATGATACTGTGTTCACATACAAGATAATACCAGCCATAGAGAGAGGCCTCTCAATGGCATTAGCCAATCACAGTACCTTCTATTAACTGCAACATAGAAATTTTACATCAGCAAACTACAATATTCTATGTACCATAAGCCATTGAGTAATCACAATAATAGCAATCAATTATTAATCAAGTTAAATCACTAAAGAATACATTTCTACATTATCAGATCTGGAAAGTGCAGTCCTTATGATTTCATCTGCAGGACCGCTACATGGGCAGGTGGAACACAAGCGATTGAGACAAAACTAACAGCAACGTAAACCTGCACGCTCATTAATATGCTTCAGTTAGCTTGCTAGGAGCATTTATACTGGTCTACCTTATACGGTATAAAGCCGGCTTTGCAGGCAGGGGCTAATGCCATTTGCACCCTTTCCTTGATGACTGGTGGCACCGCTGTGGCCATTCCAGCGGTGCTGGGGCCGCCGGCCCCGCCTTCTGCTCGGGATCATGAGGCTGTCAGACACATTTCCGCCAGGCTTGAGCCTGCCCGGCCGTGACCAAATTCATCATTTTCGGCATGAACCTCGCCCTCTATTACACATCAGTAAGCAACATTTGCGGGAGCAAAAAATAATAAATTACTTAATTTCAGGGATTCATGAGGAGGGCAGAATCTGGGTCACTTTGTCCCATTTTTAGGGTATTTTCCAAACAGACGAGGCCACATATTAAATACCACTATTAGTCTGAGCATTGATTTTTTAACCTTTGTGTGCACGTGTGTTTCTGCGCTTGCCTGCACACACGCGTACGCGTGCGCGTGCGGGCAGGCGAGAGTGCGAAATAACGAACGCTGCCTCAGCCGCGGGTCGGAAACGCTCTCACCTCCTGGCCGGTGAGGAAGAGCAGGACGTCACCCTCCTCCTCCTCGCACATGTGGATCTGGATGACGGTGCGGATGGCGGCCTCCAGGTAGTCCCTCTCGGGTTCTGGCGTGTAGAAGATCTCCACGGGGTGCGTGCGCCCGGGGATGGTCAGCAGGGGGCAGCTGTCGAAGTAAACCTGGAACTTCCCGGCGTCCAGCGTGGCGCTCATGACGATCACCTGATCTCGGTCAAAAAGAAAAACATATCCATTAAAGACGACCAAAAAAAAATTATAATCTGAAATCAACAAATTAATGGATTACACATGGTTTACAGGTGAACTGAGTGAAATAATGGGTCACAGTGACCTCCCCGGCTCTCTGGTCTGCTAGGCCAGGACAGATAAGTTTACATGCAAGGCACTGCTCAAAGCACATTCTGTTCCACGGAGCCCATTAGATAAAACACATTAGGATTCTGATGGGAAGCGTCTCTCAATTTTCAATCTAAATATTTCGGGCCACTGTCTCTGTATCCGCTTTACGCACTGCAAAACATTATAATTGCTCTTAATCAAGGCAAATTAAACTTTAAATTTAGAAGGGACACAGGCAGAAGATCATTCAGAATAACCTAGACCTCATTTAACAGTCTTTGAACACATGTATAACCTTTGATTCGTTCCTAACAACAAGCAGTCATTACCCATCTGCTTTATGAGAATTGTGTCCGGCGCATTCCATCTATAAAAACTGTACGCTTCCCCTCTTTCTGGATTGATGGCTTTAAACGGGCTGACCCGGGAACAATCTCTGTGCCGCTGAAAAGTGACTGGCTATGCATTTCTGAGCTAAATGCTTGAGTTTGTCTTTCCTCAATAGCCGTGCAGCTGTCAAACACAGAAACTTCATCACCGATTGTCAGCAAAAGGCGAAGGGGGGGGAGGGGGGTGTTAGGGGGGGGGGAAAAAACGAGAAGCAAACAGCTGCCGCAGAAAGCCATTTGGACGCCCGCAGCGGAGGGATTGGCGCATGCTTATGGGTCTTTTCTGCGGAGGCTCAGCGGGGAGAGCGGGAGGGCGGCGTGAGGGAGCACCTTCAGGTCCGACCTCTGGCGGACCACTTCCTTCAGGACGCCCATCAGGATGTCCGTGGCCAGCGTGCGCTCGTGGGCCTCGTCCAGGATGATCACGCCGTAGCGCTCCAGGAGAGGGTCGTTCATGGCTTCCCGAAGCAACATGCCGTCAGTCATGTATCTGAGAGGGAGATGAAACAATCCACATAAATTTCCTTAAGACTCCTGCCAAAAAAATCAAAATAAACAAACAGCACATATCGGAGTTCAACATAAAACAAATAGCACATTGGTTTCACACAGTCTCAAGCCGTAAACAGAACGAACAGAAGAGGATACTGTTCAACATACGGTTTACGGGATGGCGACGCAATAATTATCACAAGACTAACGTTCACAAACGGCAGGCGCACGATAATGCTAGGCAAACTGCGATAGCACGTGAAAGGTACAGGAATGGTTGGTGTGAGGCCGAACTCGTGGCGCTGGTCTTACTTCAGTATGGTCTTGGCACTGCTGCAGTCCTCGAATCGGATGGAGTAGCCCACCTCCTGCCCCAGCATGACGTCCATCTCGTCCGCCACCCTCTGCGCCACGCTCATGGCCGCCACCCTTCTGGGCTGGGTACAGGCCACGCCCCTCTTGGGGCCCGGCAGCGCACGCACCATGTCCACGCACCACTGGGGGATCTGCAAGGGGAGGAGCCCAGGGCATGTCACTCAGGGCCAGTGTCTACAGAAAGCCTGTCCTTAAGAGCTGCAGATACAGGTGTACTTAGTAACCATGGCCACAGAAGCATCCTGCATGTTCTACCTTTTTCCATGTGGTGTGGCAAAGCCCAGATGTTTTTAAGCTTTGGGAACGTGTTGCCGTCAGCCTCTCCATAACCATTCCACTTACAGCCCAGGTTTTGTTGTTAAATGAGACCTCGTTTGTTGGTTTGTCAATGTGACAGTTATTTATTTTTCTTGCCGGATTCACTGTGATGGAAGCCACCAATGGACTCTCTCCTTATTGGATGTGGTGCATATGGAGCCTACCGCCCGTATTCACGGCGACTCAGGGAAAAGTGTCTGGTTGTGGAATGATATTGCTACTGAGTTAAGAAGATTGTTGTGATGTTTTGGGACTGTGTTGGTTCCTTAGGGGTGCTTCAGGATGTGGGGTGTATGGGGGGGTGGGATCAGGTGAGGATGGGGATTATAGTTTTCCTTTTCTCGTCTTTGTTTTCACGACTTTAATTGATGGCCCCTTACGCATTTTCTTTTTCTAATTTGAATTTTATACTGTGCTCCCTGCTGTAATAATAATAAAATAAAACTTCTGTCACAAAAAAGGCATCCTGCATGTTCCAGTTACAACAAGGCAAAAAGTTAATTCCCCTGGAACGCCGCACGCCGACTCTTACGGTGTCGCGATGCAAAAGTAAAAAGTGAGTGTAACTAAGGAGGGGTGAAAAAGCTCTGAGAGGAAAAGTGTGCCCCAGCTCCTGTTCACATGCAACCACAGCAGGGATCCCAGCTGCTTCAGAACTGATGAGACCTGCTAAGAGCGAACTAAACTTAGAAGCTGTTCTTTCCACCGTATTAGCCTTGTGTTCGGATGAGTGGCCGTCGGTGGCACCAACCCTTTTTGGCTGCTGAGATAAACACTCCCTGCATTTAACATGTCAACAAATCCACAGCGAGAAATAAGGGCTAACCTATGCGAGGCGGTCGTGATAAATCTGCTACAAAGCCTCCTTGTACACAAGGCTTCAACAAAGCAGCTACCCCCCCCCCAAACCCACAACCCCCATCTCCTGCCCCCCGCCGCTGTCTAGGGCTCCAGAGTTCAGTCACTGATGAAGCTCATAGATGAAAGCTGCGGGCTAAAGCGTTGCATGGGGTCCGGCAGTTAGCCACGCCACGTCCACTGGGGAAAGCTTACAGTCTACGCGTTACAACAGGGCTTAATGGTATACAGACATCCAGTTGGGAGTTGAATGCAGGAGGATTATGCAGCATAAGTAAGCTGCTGTGAAGCTAAAACTTCAGGATGGGTTTGAGCATGTGAGCAAACAACGGTAGCAGCACAGTGGCAGGAGGATACCGTTGCCATCAAAACCACATTCCAACCATGGTTTAACCCCCCCCCTCAGGGCTGCAGGGGTCTCCAACCATGGTCCTGGAAAGCCACAGGTTCTGCAGGTTGTCCTGGTTACTCAACATTTTAACGTATCGATTAAGGAATCTCATTAGACTCAATTCACCTTGAGTGGTTTCTCCGGTCTGAAATGGTTGCAGATTTTAATATCAAACCCTGTGGCTCTACAGGACCAGGCGACACCTGCTTTATGGAGTAAGGGAACAGAGAAGGGGGCACAAGTGTTCCTGGGTGTTGGGCGGGTTTGGGGAGGGTCTCACCTGCGTGGTCTTGCCCGAACCCGTCTCCCCGACGAGCACGAAGCTCTGGTGGCGGGTGAGGATGTCGCCGAAGCGCTCCTTGTACTCCCACACGGGCAGCTGTAAGCGCTTTTTCAGGATCTCGTAGTAGCGAGGTGTGTGCGGCAGGTTGGTGAAGGGGTTGATCTGCTGGTGGGCGGCGGCCTGCTTGAGCGGGAGCACACCGCCGCCGCCGCCGCCGCCGCCCGCCATCATGGGATTGAGGGAGATGCCCGGGACCTTTGTGTCCTTCTCTCGGTCGCGGTCGCGATCCCGGTCGCGGTCTCTGTCGCGATCCCGATCCTTTGAACGGTCATCGCGGTCTCTGTCCCTGTCGCGATCTTTTCTGTGATGAAAAACAGATGGGGCCCCAACCATTAAAGAGTCTTCAATCTTACCTCATGGGCTGCTTAGTCAAAGTTTAACAGCACACAAATACTGGGGGGTGACACAAAATGCAGGCAGCTTCCCCAGCCCCCAGCACATCATGTCAAGCATGCTTTTGAGTTACTTCTCACTGGATACAGATCAGCATCCTAAGCCATGTGTGTAAAAGCACCACAGTTGGGGGTCAATTCCAAAAATTAACCAAACAAAATTCATGAACTGAAAAGGCTTAATGTTGTCGGGGGATTTTCAAATGAATTTATATTTATATGTATATATTTCAATTAATTTCCAATGAATTTATATTTATATGTATTTATACAAAATTCATAAGGTGTATGAAGTGAAATGAGTGATCCATTTTACTAATTTGCCAATTTTTAGCTCATTCCAAAATGAGCTAGAATTGGCAAAAATATTTATTACAAAATAATAGTATATCAATATATTTTGCTATACATGAAAGAAATTCATGTTTGTATGTACGAAGAACAAAATTTAAAACAAATTAAATAATGAAATGTAATAAAATCATTAGCAATTTACAGATTTGGTGCTCATTTGGGGCGAAAAGTCACCCGTATTATACTAAAATATCTCTGAGAAGAACATACACTACCCAGGATTAGGCTCGTCATTAGTGTTTTAAAATGCTGAAATTCATCTTCATAATACAATTTCAGGCAATACAATGTGGAGTACATTTTGAAAACAACAGTCCACAGATATACATTATAGCCTAATACAGAGCCTATTCCACATTCTGTTTTTAGAAACTGGTAATGAGTGTTACTGAACGCTAAATGCCTGTGTCTCAAACCGAAGGCAGCTGCCTCGCTGCCTTGTTGCCTTTCTGCCTTGCGGTCTTGCTCCCTCTGAAGGTACCGCAAAAGCCAACGAATTTGGGACACACTTCGAAGGCAGAATGAGGTCACGGAGATCAGTGTTTACGTTTGTTCATTACGCTACGTCAGTTTGTTAGCAAGTTAGCTGGCTAGTTACTGGAAAGCTTACAGAGGTTTAAAAACATCAGATATTCCAGTGTATTAAATAATTTAAATGCATTTCTAAATATAACTACAACAAATTATGGAGTTTACTGCATATTCAGACTGTAAAAAAGATCCTCTGGTGCTGCGGCAACTACCTCATCGTTGTTTTTGGCCGCCATTAATTTTACGGAAGTGAGAACCCTGATGTAATTGCAAAGACTTATGGGATATCATACCCAGAGAAGGATACATGCGATGCTGCCTTCAAATGCTGCGTTCTAGGGCACCTTAGAAGGCAGAATTTTATGCAAACTTTCAAATGAGACACGCCTCGCTGCCTTCCTACCTTCAAATGGTGCCTTCGAAGGCAGCATTTTTGCCATTTGAGACACAGCCACTGTGAAGGATGAGAAAATTCAAACTTCTCATCATAAACAAGAGTAAACACTCGTAGGCAAAAGCATCGATGCTGAGTAAAAAATCTCTTCAACATGAACAGCCAAAGAGGTTTTTATGCTCCTTAAACAATAAAACAATCAAAAGGCACATTAAGATACTGTATGGAGAGAGGATTGATAGCCCAATTTGTCATGTTTGCCCAGTCGCAGCCAAAGTTCAGCAGGTCTTATTAATTTCTTTACCTGTTTACAAACAACTAAATTCAGCATGCTTTTTCATGAGCACAGACAAATTAAATATGGCTGAGGCTTTAATATCATGTCACCAAACATGTCTGCCTATTAGACCGTAACTCCATATCCCAGAAACATACAGTGCTTATAACAGTATTTTTTGTTACCTTTATTTATACAGGGTAGTTTCACTGAGCACACATGCTCTTCACCAACAACACCCTGTTAACACCCCCCAATTGGCCTAACCTAAATGTCTTTTGATTAAGCTAATACTTGGGCCTAATCGTTTCATGGGTCAAATACTACTACTTCTGATAAGTGTCTTTGCTGTGAAAAGCACATAAATTTGACTGTCGTTTATTACTCACCACAGAACTAAATAAATAATAAATAAGCACAACAAAGATCACTCGAATGTGCAAATTCATTGAAAATGTTATGTGAGGGTTCCTCCAATTGTACCAGTGTAGTACTACTACCTCCAGTCTAGTGAAGTTAGTAGCCAGCGGCCTGGACTAGCACACTTATCCATTTATTTACATTTATACCAATGCATTTTTGAAAATGCTAATGCTTGTTCCACTATCCGCAAAGCATTTTCAGCGTTATTAGTCAAAGTATTGTGTTAAAAGCATGCTTAAGTGTACCACTGCCATAGATGTTTAAAGCACACATCATAAAAAGGACAAAAGCACAGACCTGGAATGAGTCTTTATAAATCAACCGATATCATTTTAATTAGTCACATTTCATTAGTCATGTGTGCTTTTCATTACGCTCCATAAAAAACCCTGTGCCATAACTGGTTTCTGACTTTTAAAGTGTTCACTACGCTACTAGATAAAGATTTACATTTAATATTCCCAAATTAAAAATAGGAAAACACTTTTATAAATTCCTTTTGATGCAAAGCAAGTAATTTCAACACAGTAGAGCTGGAGCTCTGAAAGGTCCATTCTGTAATTTCACTTCTTGTACACTTCTAATTGGTAGCTGCTGAACTGACATGCTGCTGATTGGTTAAAATGTAAGTCAGTCAGTTAAAAGGCCAATACCAAATCCTCCTGTTGTCGGCACTGATTTAAAACATCAACTTGCATCTTCTGTTTTTATACTTGCATTATGCCTAAATAACCAGCGATAACAAAAATGCGTAAAGTCACAGTTTTGTTATCTCTGGCTATTTATGTATAATACAACTACAAAAACTGAATATGATTGCTTGCACTGGGTCTTTACAAACTACTGAGTGAAGCGCTTGTGAGTAGACCTGTAATTAGCATGTTTGACAGCTAAGAGAGTAGCCCAGTATGGGCCCAATGATCTCCAAAGCTGGGAGGCCATAGCCTACAGAGAAGCAGCAGTTAGTTATTGTTAAGAACACCAAATAGAATATTACATACAAAAAGTGAAGGCAAGTCCAAATCTAACAAAATGTAAACAAAGAACCCTGAGTACCAAAAATAAAAATGTAAAATTGTCCTCACTTCAGGTACAATGGATTACTTGAGGTTTGGTTAGGTTGCTCTCAATGCTATATGCTTTAATCAATCTACACACAGGTCTGAGGTAAAAAAATAAAAATAAAAATAGAAAAATAAAAAACAATTCTACTTATTATATTTTAGGGCTTGCATTCACCAATGGAAAGAGGTTAGTCTTTAGACAGGTCTTTAAAATGCATACTTGCATTTTATAATTTAAATACATACTCTTCGTATTTCAGCTGTCAAGCTCGTCAGTATGGTATGTGCTCTACATCGATGACTGCATGTAAAAGGACATGGGGCTTCATGTGACGTACATGAAACACCATGCATAAATCTAGCGTTAGGTACATTTTAATTACTCACTATGAAAAACTGAGGCCTAGAATAGATATTACAAAGCTTTGTCTGCATATCATCAGTCAATTGAACAGCAAACTTGCTAAACAATCTAAGAGAAAAAAAAAAAACTATATTACCACAATGGTGAATTTCACCCATTCTAATACCAGGATTGTCTTCTCACCTGTATTAGAATGGGTGAAATACTGGCCCGTGGTCAACATACTGCAACATGGTTCATTCAGTCCAAAGGGTGTCAAATGGAAAGCGCTTTCATTTGGGAGTAAGGGACATGGTTTGGGGCCAAACAATGTATTGGAGGTACTTGATCTTTCAAAGGTGAAATGTGGGATATGCTTAGAGACTTCCTTCAATGTTCTGCCGTTTCTTTTCTTAAATAAGGATTAAAAGAGAAAACAAATGATTGTATGCAATCAGCACCCTTCCATACTATTGAGCATTCTTGTTGAGTAGACACGACAAGTAGTTAAGTAGCCTCAGCAAAATGTTCTCTAAATGTAGTATATACGTAAAACTCCCGTATGATAAACATACTTCCGGGGTTTTGCCGAGTGTACTGGGGAGTATACTTTTCAAGAGGTATGCAAACATTTTGTTCACATAAACATGACGCGCAGCTTCATTTTAAAAACGAGGAGCAGCTTCACTGATGTTTTCCTTCAACAACAACAAAAACAACAGGCAACATGGCCGCACAAGGGTAGGACTTGTTACAACACTTCCGCAGTAAGGTTGGGAAATAGTATGGAGGGTATTTTTTTTGCATAGCCTACTGCACGTCGCATAATAAACAGTACACAGTAAATACTGCTGCTAGTACACAGGAAACTGGACGCAGTAGATAGGGCTCTGATTCACACACACCCCAAGTCTTATTCAGGGCTGAATTAATCCATATTTTTCTACAATGTTATTATAAATGTACCTTCCATGACCTTAGCTTGTTTATCAAATGCAGAATAAGATCTAGTGAGCTCTAAGAAACTGCCTATAGGTATATAGTTTGTAAGCGACTGTGAAAAATACCTTTTCTTGTTCTAGCAATAATTTCTTTCTATAAACTATGCAAAGCAGTAGATAATGTATTGCATTTCTTGACTGTAGTGAAGCAAAAATATCAGTGTAGCTTATTCTCATCAACAATAATCAGATCTCTACATAAACATAGCAAAGTAGTCCAAGGATTCCTGTCCACAAGAAATACACTCTCAATGCATCTAAACCAGATGGCCACCGTTTGTTCAAACAATTGTGGTGTATATAATCAATGTCAAATTTGCCCATAATAAGCTTTCAGATACCACCGCTGTTTAAGGTGCTTCCTACACATATAAGTTTTTGTACACCTTCAATGGGTTAGAAAAAAAAAACCTGGAAACCATACAAAAAGCCAAAAAGATACCTAAAGAAGTGGACATATTTTTCAAGAATCTTGAGCATCGATCATATCAGATGTAATTTCCCAATGAGGAGCAATATTGTTTTACAATTACTTTTTTATGTAGTACGTATTGATGCACAGAAAGCACACTGCCAAAATGTGTCTGTTTTTGTAATTTCTCTGAATAAAACACAAAAGTTAGTAATGATTGATAGTTTGCTCAATCAGATACGAACAAAATGTAATTCTAACTAAAATGACGGTGAGGTAGTTAAAATAAATAATAAGTTAATCTATTCGAGGATTCACTGAAGTCTACAAGAAGTGTTCCCTTGTTTTATTGTCTCCTTAATATAACCCGTTTCTGCACCTGACATGCGCGCGAGCGGAGGCACGTGGACAAGTCAGATGAACTCCATCTGTAGATTCGAGGGCACATCGTCATACAGGATATGTGTACATGGTTGTAAAACAATAGTAAATATGTAGCATTTACTTCATACTACAGGACCTTCTTCCATTTCACAGATGAGAAAGCAGAGCATAATATTTAGCGAACTGGATTCAGTAACGCTAGCCAGCGTTTGTTAACTGGCTAAATGAAACCGACATTAGCTAGTCAGCGGGTCATTCATATTGCCTCGACAGGATTACTCGTTTTTCGCCAAATCGGTTTCAAGGAGATATCGTGACATATCCACCTAAGAACATTGCAAATATATGAATTCCAATACCAGAAGAGAATAATCAGAGCAGCAGTGATAACTGATCTATGTCACATCACACCTTTAAGCAAACATTCCTAGGTATATGCTAATGTTAGTTGTGGAGAAAAGTGAGTGGCCTAGGCTAGCTAGCTAAGTCACTACTTTAACTTACCAGCAGTAGTACATACTTTTACCTGTAGATAGCTCCCTACGGTTACCCACTAACGTTAGGTGGGTCAATTTCAGTCGTGCTCGATGGAAAGCCCGCTTGCTGGGTTGCTCAATGTTAGCCTATACATAGTCTAACGTTAGTACGCTGACACTGATGTTACCGTAGCTAGTGCAGTTTGGCAGCGTTTACTTTGAAATGCCTTGAGTTAGCAACGGGGTTTCTGCATGGGCTGAAGCTATATAGACAGAAAGCTAAGCTAGTCCACATTAGCTACAGCAAGTTCATGGTCTTCTAGAGGGGGCGCGACTTTGCGTACGTTAGGCCCCGACGCAAGATAGCTGGCTCGCTACCAATGATGTCCAAGAAGGTCACACTTGCAAGCTAACAACATCAGCTAGCTATTCAACTTATAAACTTCTGGCTAGCTAGCAGCTAACGTGAACGTATTCCGCCGACAAAATATAACCCGGCTAAGTAACTTACATATATGATTGATCCATTGTTTCTAATTACAATCCTAGCTTGATACGTAGTTAACAATGCTATACGATCAAAGGTATCGGCGAGTGAAAGATAACTAACGTTATACCATATTGCTGCTGCAGAGTAGGCAGCTACCCATTTGTTTTCGGCATGGAGCCGTTCATCACAGCGTGGTCGTTTTAGCCAAGTTAGCACTGTAGATCCAAACAACACAAGCTAGTAGCTACATACTGTCTGATAATACAGCTCCTTACACTTACCCGTCAGATGATATTCTCTTTTTACCAGATGAATAGTCGTCTCCTAAATCCAGCCGATGTCTTTTCGACATCTTTTCACACACACGTTTCAAATAATCAACCAAAGTGGACAATTATTCCAAACAATCCCTCCTTCCCACACATACCATTAGCGACAAGATGGCGACCGGAAGCACTTACCTCATCATTATTATTTCAGGGAAAATAAAAGAAAATATTAAATTGTTGGCCTATCTAAATTGAGTGTTATAATGATTCTGAGGAATTCGTATTTTTATCAACGAATAAGACAAACGTTAAGAGGAGATAACGGGGATTTTAGCGGCGCGCAATGCCATAGACCAATGCCTAGGGAAGCCGGTACAAGTTGGTGTCGGAAGATATTGTATTGAGCGCCAGTGAAGACGACCGCCCCTCGTCGTGCTGCGTGTAGTGCCTTCTTTGACAGATAGGGACGTTACTTCATTTGCTTTAAACTCATTTTCCCCCTTTGTTCTGTCCAGGTAATATTATTATGTAACGGTAGGGCTATATATTTTTTCAAAATATAATTTACAAATCTTTATTTAGTTGAGAGAATAAAAAAAAACACAACTGTACTGTAGCTACCCCTATAGCCTACTCTGCCCATGTTTTACCGCACATAACATCCACCATTAATAAGTGGAAAAGTTAAGACTTAATACTTAACCTAATTAAGCTAATGTTGTTGCTACTTTTTGCTAATGTTGTCTGCAGTTTGTGTGTAGCCTATGTGTATTGCATTTATTGTAGGCCTATATACAATATTGTAGTCTATTGCATGATAGGTTTTCTGTCTGTCTACTTTCTTTAGTCACAATACAAATTGTCTATTAGGTTAACATTACAGTTATTGATTATTAATTGGCCTCTGTGCCTTCTTGGTGATATTACATTTTTGTATTCCCGAGTTACACTGAAGTTCTCCACTTCTGTACGTCGCCCTGGATAAGAGTGTTTTTCAAAGTGATTGTAATATAATGTAAAGTATTACTGGCAACACAAGCCTTCATGTAATCCAATGTATTCAATAGTAGCTATTTAATGTTAACACACCTTTCCCCATTAGGTCAACCACGTTCCTGGAATTCGATCAGTTGCCTCACTTCCAGAGTATATTTTTCTCAAGGGAACCTGAATCTCATGGCTTCTGTAGGCTAATGGAAAAAGTTAAGGGGACGCAAGCTTGAAAACAAATGAACCAGGCTACCACAATTAGTCATATTTGTTTGTTTTGATTGAATTTTGGGAACAATTATGGTACTGTATCGCAATATACATATGAAGCAGTCATATTCCAGTCCATATGAAACAGTCAAACACAATGTAAGAGTGTCATCATTTCGCTGCTGTGGATAAAAACATTTGTCATAAGGGCATTAAATTTTTTTTACATTACAGGCATTTAGCAGACGCTCTTATCCAGAGCGACTTACACAACTTCTTATTACATTTATCCATTTATACAGTTGGATATATACTGAAGCAATTCAGGTTAAGTACCTTGCTCAAGGGTACAACGGCATTGTCCTACCTGGGAATCGAACCTGCAACCTTTCGGTTACAAGTCCAGTTCCTTAACCATTATACTATACTGCCGCCCTGAGAGAAATAGTAACTGACTACACTGTTACTTATACTGTTAATATAACACACTGCTAAAACACACTTTTTTCCTAAGAAGAAAACAGTTTGAGGTATCATGCAAATTAGGCCATAGTCCATTCTGGTGAATGCCAAACTGTGCCAGAACATATGCTCTGGCCTTATGGGCATCACAGTGTGCTGAAACGTGAACAGGATGGACCGATCAAAAATCTAATTTAGAGTGTAACAAATTAGTTCATACTACCAGCCCTAATGGGAATGTAATATACTGCAGTATATTTTCAATATATTGTGAAGATAATTTTGATATATTTACAATATACTGCAGTATATTCTTTTAGGGAGTCATTCTTCAGTGGAGTGCTACTTTTTATTTCTTGTTATTTGTCTTGGGTTAGCTCTTAGATATCTCAGATATCAGTTATATTATTATTAATATGTCCAGTTTTATCCTTTTGCATTTCTAAGAAACGTGGGATTCTACATAAGATTCTATAGCCTTTTAACCCTCATATTATGTTTGGGGTCAATTTGCCCCGACTCAGTATTTGGCATCTCTGAAAAACCAGTTAACCTTATTTTTTCATCTTGACACAATATGCCTTTTCTTAATTTGTTGGGATTAAATAGTAAATATGCATTAAACATAATGCTACATTTTCAAAAGTCCTGTACCAACGTTTTATACAAAGGTGTTGTGTGGGGTCATTTGTGGGGTAGCTGTACAAAGAAAATATACAACCTTTTTTCATTTTTATCTCTGTTTTTTTGTGGGTGATTCTGGTGCCACTTTCCCATTCCCATTAAACTTCGCAAACATTCACTTACCTCAGGCTCTAAAATGAGATGTTTCATCATATATTTTTAATATTTAGGGATAAAATGCTAGTCAATTGGGAGACAAGCAAAATGTGACACAGAACGTGTAAAATTGTTCTATTACATTAGGTTTGTGTCAGTTTAAATTTTTGGGGTCAATTTGACCCCAAACATAAAACGTCAACATAAGATGAGGGCTAAATAGAGTGAACATGGTTTGAATACAAACAATATGAACAAGAGTTTTCCATTCTTATGCTGTAATGACCACTTCCTTGGTTTTTGGAGGCTCAGCTCATGAATAAATACAAAGACCCTTGGGTAGTCAGTGTTTGAGATGTTTCACTTAAAAGCACCCAAATGTAACAGTAACTGACAACATTGGTGGAAGAGCTTTAGAAAAACACAACATCGTTTCTTCTCCCAATACTAGTGTAAACACAATTTTTGTGAAGAACACATACAGAGTGCATAATACACAGAAATAAGTTCTAAAAATATTACTTACGGTGTCTATATTCTATATGAAATGCTTCCTTGCCGCTTAAAACCTATTGGATTATGTAGTGATGAATCGGCCAGTACCTAAGACAATCATTGCCATCGACACAGGTAATTAAACAACCTGGGCATTGCTAACAAGCTTTGTAATGGCAAATGGCTCATTGCTTGTAACTGGGGATTGATGGTGATGGGGAAGAGGAAGTTAACATTACAACAAAGCCTTACTAATGCTCTATATCCAAGGCTAATTTAAAATACCAGACTTTTTTCTCTTTCTTTCACAGGCAATTAAATAACAGTCCAGTTGTGTGTGAAATAGGAAAGCCTGGCAGGCCTGCTACTATCAGAGAGAGAGAGAGTGAGAGAGAGAGAGGTGGCTTATGAGAATGGGCAGAAAAAGTGGGTTGTTCTCAGTTGAATTAAAAATCTATGCATTGATCAAAAGATTGAAAAGCTCCCGATTCTATTAATAGAAGACCTTGTTTAAAAAAGATTTAATATTAAAATAACCTCTGAATATTTTGTCACATTTAATTAATAATGTGCTCTGCTGCTCACCGACTAAGCTGCGTGCGCATAATATTTGTCTTGTCTTATGATTGTTAATGTTGTTTATGTCAGGTCCCTCTTGAAAAAGAGACGTCATTCTCCACAGGGCTTCTTGATTAAATAAAGGATAAATAAAATAAATATAAAACCCCCATAATTCATATGCGTCAACAAAACAGAACACCAAAATTGAAATGATTTCCCATACTTTTTCATGTCATCTCTCCCACGTTAGAATCAGAGATATTCAATAAGAGAAGGCTGCAAGTGGCATAGTATGTAAAGCAGACATTGTTGCTTTTATTATTACATTAAGCTTTGTATTGCAGTATATTGTACATTCATTCGTTTTCTTATGGTTTAACCCTCCTGTTATATTTGTGTATTAGTTACATCAGCTATGGTTTAATCACCTCCTAGTTTTTAGGTTTTTAACTCTCCAGCTGTATTTGACCTTACCACCCAGTTGTCTCATCCACGCAACTTACAGTCCATATACAACCCCTGGCAAAAATTATGGAATCACCACACTTAGAGGATGTTCACCCAGCTTTTTTACTTCTTAGCAAATAAACAAATCACAGATATGACACAAAACAATTTTTGTTTAATAGCTGAACATTCTGGCTTTGTGAAACATACCTCAAACAAATTAAATTAAATTATTTTAATTAATGGCATATTTTTTTCCAGATCAAGTAGAGGAAAAAATTATGGAATCACTCAATGTTGAGGAAGAAATTATGGAATCATCAACAAAGAAAACCACAATTAGTACTTTGTCGCTCCTCCTCTGGCTTTTATGACAGCCTGAATTCTTTGAGGCATGGACTTCACTAATGAAACACAATATTCTCCATCATGCTGGTTCCAACTTTCTCAAATAGTGGTTGACAGATCAGCTTTGCAGGATGGAGTCTTGTCATGGACCAATTTTTTTAATTTACACCATAAATTTTCAATCGGATTGAGATCCAGACTGTTTGCTGGCCATGTCATTGAGTTGATATGCCTTTCCTGAAGAAAAGCTTTAACACTCTTTGCTCTGTGGCAAGATGCATTATCATCCTGAAAAATTACCTCATCATCATCAAACCTATTTTCTATCGATGGAATGAGAAAAGTGTCAAAAGTTTCAATGTACACCTGTGCACTGACTGTTGAGGTAATGATTGCCATTTCCCTTGGTCCTTTACCTGACATGCAACCCCATATCATAAATGACTGGGGAAATTTGATTGTTTTCTTCATGCAGTCATCTTTATATGTTTCATTAGAACGTCACCAGACAAAAGTTCCAGCATCATCTCCTTGGCCAATGCAGATTTGTGATTCATCACTGAATATCACTTTCATCCAATCATCCACACTCCATGATTACTTCTCTTTAGCCCACTGTAACCTTGTTTTCTTCTGTTTAGGTGTTAGTGCTGGTTTTTGTTTGGCTTTTCTATATGTAAATCCCATTTCATTCAGCCGATTTCTTACAGTTCTGTCACAAACATGTTTGACTCCTGTTTCCGCCCATTTGTTTTTCATTTGTTTTGTTGTGCATTTTATATTTTCAAGGCATATTGCTTTTAGTTTTATATTCTGACGCTTTGATGTCTTCCTTGGTCTACCCGTATGTTTTCCTTTTATTATCTTCATATTTGGTTTATACTAGCACCACATTTTATACACAGCTGACTGGGAACAACAAACATCTTTTGCCACACTCCATGTTGGATTTCCTTCTTGAAGGAGTTTTATAATCCTTTCCATTGTTTCAATTGACAACTCTGTTGTTGGGGCCATGTTTGCTTTCAATTAGCCAAGTCCAACAGCTCGTTAAAGTCTGTAAGCACTCTCTTTTAACTGCAGTCTAATTTGCATTTTTACACTTGTGTCGGTATTTGTTTTAGAAATGCAAATTACAAGGTGATTCCATAATTTTTTCCTCAACATTGAGTGATTCCATATTTTTTTCCTCTACTTGATCTGGAAACAAATATGCCATTAATTAAAATAATTTAATTAAATTTGTTTGAGGTATGTTTCACAAAGCCAGAATCTTCAGCTATTAAACACAAATTGTTTCGTGTCATATCTGTGATTTGTTTATTTGCTAGTAAAAAAGTAAAAAAGCTGGGTGAACATCCTCTAAGTGTGGTGATTCCATAATTTTTGCTAGGGGTTGTAGACATAATTTATTATGACAAACCACTCATCTTCAGAAACAAAACACACATTTTACAGTATCTTATTAATTATATTTGCCATGTATACGATACATGCAGTGCTCAAACCCAGTGCGACTCAAAACAATGTGCAGTGCAGTAACAGTAAAAACTAGATTAACAATTCCTAAATAAATTGTAGGTGTGCTTGCTTTACAGTGGTATGAATTGCTGGAAATGGTGTAGAAATATGGTAATATGGTATAGTGTGAGGTGGTAAATAAAAGGTAGAATGGTATGACGTGGTAATGCGGTATAAAGGGATCTAAAGAAGGTGAAAGTGTTAAAATATGGTGATGCATTTTGTGGCAAGTAGTCTAAAGAAAGGAAGTGATACAAAGAAGGAATTAATTGTGATGAAAGCACAAAAATGTAATGTCTAATTATCTGGATAATATTGATATTATTAGGTCATAACAGTGTTGTAGAGGTAGGCATTGTGATGTCATAAGTAGTATAATATGTTACAGCATGCACATTCTATTGCATCGGTTTTCAAAATGTGCCCATTGACTCCCATTCTTTTTTTTTTGGCGATAAAAGTTAGTCAGTTATCTGAAAAACTATGGTATAAAGGTAAAAAGTAATAGCAACCTGGAGGGTGTATAAAGGTATAATATGAGACATGAATGGTGTTGATGGTGTAGGAGGAGACAGGTTCTCAAAAAATGGCAGAATAATAATAAGTATGGTGAATAACATTTTCACAACCACACCTAATGAAAAGGTAGCACACGCAAAAGTAAAAAAAAATAAAAAATTAAAAAAAGACTTACTTTTATTATTATAAAGCTCAAAAAGGTCTGTGTTCCATGTGACAGTTTGCCTTTGCGCGTGAGACACGCTTTCAGACTCTGTCTACGGTCTCAAGCTACTAAAACAAATAGCCTCTGCTTATTTTTTAAAATGCGTTCATGAATGTGGAATTAAAAAAATAATTTGATTGGTTAAATGTGAATGTTATGGCAATATAATGGAAGTAAATGCGGTTACATCTGAGCTACAGTGGATGTTTTCAGTCCCTATGCCTCCTTACGAAAAATAAGAAGTTCGTTTATTTTTGTTTACGCGGATTAGGAGGACCCTCCCTGGCTCTAGCCCAGGGGTGTCAAACTCATTCCATCGAGGGCCGAGTGTATGCAAGTTTTTGTTCTAACCATGCTCTACACCAGCTGATTCCACTAATTAGTTCACCTCCTTGGTTGAAGAGCTGAGCTAATTAGTGAAATCAGCTGGTGTAGGGCACGGTTGGAACAAAAACCTGCATACACTCGGCCCTCGATGGAATGAGTTTGACACCCCTGCTCTAGCCTATTAAAGGTGGTGCAACCCATAGACTGTATAAAATAGGTGCAACCTCATAAGATCTGCTGTTATAATCGTGCTGCACAATTGGAAATGAGAAAACGTAGGCCTAAGTAATTTCTACTTTCAAAAATTCAGCTTTCAACTCTTTATATTAGCCTATTTGCCATTTTATTTGACTGAAAAGGGAAGCACAATCGATGCTCAGTGTAGCCTACCTGTAAATCTTAGGCTACTTGTTATGCAAGCCCTGCCCAAATTTGTGGAGTCATTGTGTGCGTAGGCCTATTTGCATTGTAAAGATGATGATTTTGTAAGACTTTGCCTTCTGCAGTTTGTCTAAAGCGTGGTTAAAGGTCTTCTCATTTCGTAAACTGTAAGGCTAATTTTGTGCTGTGCGCGGAGATCGTTTATGTTGAACCTATTAACACGTAAGTTGGTTATTACTGCAACTTTTTAGGTAGGATTTCTCATCCGACACGCGGCTTGTGTTTATACTGAGATAGCGTAGGCTAATGGAGAATTTGTTGTAGCCTAAGCAGCGTTGTTGCTTTTGCTGTATTTATTGTTATTGAATTCTCTGAATTAATCGCTTTGTTGCATGATACATTAAGTCATATATTCGTTGGAACACTTTGTTAAGCAATCAGTTTTGCATTACATTTAGTTGTTTTACAACATATTGCGATTTTCAAAACACGATAGTCTATGCATTATGCTAACGCATAAAAATAGATAGTATTTATCTACTGGTCTTTCTTTAAGCCTAATAATAAAAAAATATCCAGGTAGTATATCACTTGTGAGGTCAAACATTTACCAGTGCTTGTTGTTTATGATAACATGTTACATTGAAAAAATCGGTAAAACCCCGTTCAGGTGAAAACCCGCATAAAGTTGGTTGAAAAGTGAAAGTTTTTTTTAACCAGCTAGGTTAGGGCTAAATTGATCTAAATGTACATGTTTATGTCAAAAATGTGTGAAAACGTCTAGATAAAATGTGCCAACCTAGATTTCCACCCCCTCTAGACTTCTAGATTCCGGCTAATGCTCACTGGATTTGGAATGGCAGATAGGACAATATTTTTAGGTTAATTCCTTCGGAAAGAACAGATGGAGGCTTGTGTGGAAAGCTTGGAATTCACCTCATACAAGCACTGGCTGCATGTTAAATCCAGGTTATTGTAATAAACAGCTGTAGCCTACAGTCTTAATGGATAGTTAATATAGCCCCTGAACTGCAAATAAATATATCTGTGTAATATATTGTATTTCATGTAGAAATACATTTGCTCCTTCTGATTTTTAATGACATGATACAAGTAAATTTAATTATGGAATGTTTAAATCACTGTTCTAAATCATGTGTTCTTTTCAACAGTAATTTCAAGATTCTACTGGTCTCCTAATTTACTCTTTATTTGTGTCTTTTCTAGAATAACAAAAATGGGAAGAAAAAAACAATCATTCAGCTGCCTGCTGCTGGTGATATTTCTTGGTTCCCAAACATTTTGCTGTGAAGAGATCTCATTAACTGAAGATGCTTCTCCCAGTGTCCCTGACTTCAATGAAACCCGGTATGCAGTCTGTGAGATGAGGCCCAGCTCCTCATTGCCTGAGGGACAACTTCAGATTTCCGGGCAGGTGCTGTTCAAGCAGGTTTACCCAAAGGAAACACTACGGGTAATGGTCAACCTGCACGGCTTCCCCTCCAAGGATGACCAGTTTCGAGCTATCCACATACATGAATTTGGGGACCTGATCAATGGCTGTGAGTCTACTGGTGGCCACTACAACCCACTGAAGGTCGACCACCCCAATCACCCCGGAGACCTCGGCAACTTCTCAGGTCTCCACAAGCACATCCGACAGCACATGCGATCCCTGGCGACGCTGTTTGGGGAGAGGTCCGTTCTGGGTCGGGCAGTGGTGATCCATGAAAAAGAGGATGATATGGGCAGGGGAGGTGATGAGGGTAGCTTACTTCATGGGAATGCAGGCAGGAGGCTGGCCTGCTGCATTATTGGAATCAGTTCCTCCAAACACTGGGATAAAACAGTGGAGCCTAGCCGGGAAGAATAAACCATGTGATTGCCATAGTCAGCCACTGATTATAGTCAAAGATTCCACATGCCAACCAGATACTCAGCTCTGTATTCATATTCAAATTTCTATTTAATAATAATAATAATAATAATGTTACACAGAATAACGTGGTGATGATAATAATTATGTGTAATTGTGTGTTACTCCTATCAAAATAAAATGGCTGACAAAGCTGGTTTGTGTATTGTAATCACAATAAAAAGTAACAACAGGTCTTTAAAAAGTAACATTAAAATAAGGCAATGTTTTAGTTGATGGCTCAAATAATCTTCCAAGCAGAGAATTGGTATGAAACTTTCATACAAGTAAATTTGCACAGGTAATTTTCCCTTAAATCCTGAAAATATACTATATGTACAAGTGACACACTACTTCTGTAATTGAGAAATTCTATTTCAACTGGAAACAATAGAATGTTTATAGTGCTGTTAAAAAGCAATATACACACTTTAAAACAAATACATATAACAAAAGATATTTTATAGATATGTGCTGAATATATACAGACGTGCTCAAATTTGTTGGTACCCCCTGGTAAATATGGGTAAAAAGGGTTTTTAGCTTAATCTCACACTGAAAAAATGAGAAAAATCCAACCTTTAATTGACGTTCATTTATTATGAGAAAAAAAAATCCCTCATCAAGAAATAATTATTTTTAACAAAACCACGTTGGCCATATCTTTGCATGCCATGACTTCCTGATGTCTGTGACCCAACAACATCAAAAGACTCTTGATATCTTATTTTCTGGTACTCTTACAAGCGATACTAAATGTCTCTGCATTTGAATGGATCTCTATGGGAATTGGGAGGTGGGACTAGATTTAGCTGTAAATTACACTGGAACAGTATGGAACACATGGTTGGCTAAATGTCTCCAAGTCATCAAGGGTCTGACGTATCAAACAAGCCTTAAACCATCACTTTGCTGCCAGAAATACAGTAGATATGGATGGATAACTTGAATGGTTTCTTCTCCTGACTTATTTTTCCATAGAGTTCAATAGGAAAATTTGTCAGGAGAAACAACCCTTAAAGTGATCCATCCATATCTACTGCATATCTGGCAGCAGAGTGATGGTTTGAGGCTTGTTTGATACCTCAGACCCTTGATGACTTACAGCCATTTTACCAACCATGTACTCCATACTGTTCCAGCATAATCTACAGATAAATATAGTCCCACCCCCGAATTCCCATAGAGATCCATTCAAATGCAGAGGCGTTATAGTATTGCTTGTAAGAGTACCAGAAAATAAGATATCAAGAGTCTTTTGATGTTGTTGGGTCACAGACATCAGGGAGTCATGGCATGCAATGATATGCAACCAAATATTAAAAATTATTACTTTATTCAATATATAAATGCAGGGGTACCAATAATTGTGGCCAACGTGGTTTTGTTAAAAATAATTATTTCTTGATGAGGGATTTTCTTTTCTCATAATAAATGAATGTCAATTAAAGGTTGGATTTTTCTCATTTTTTCAGTGTGAGATTAAGCTAATTCACCAAACGGTGAATTTTTTATAACCCTTTTTACTCATCTTTACCAGGGGTACCAACCAATTTGACCACGTCTGTATATATATATATATATATATATATACATATAGATATGCCCTGAATAGAACGTGAGGGCTGAATGTGTAATAATATCACCAAATCAACAAAGTTAAAATACAGTGATCACAGGCAGCCTGAAAAGTTTATAATTGCAGATTAGTCAATAAATGTAAGCAAGACAAGTTCTTGGCCTCTACTTTCTCTCTCACAAAGTTACTGAACTACAGGTATATGTGTTTGTACAAAAAAACAAAACAAAGACACAGCATATATTCACTTCAGTGAAAACAGTCTTGATCAAGTAGCTGCACCTCTGCTTGATTTACTGCTTTGAGTCATACATACAGTGGCCCCAATATCCATAGCCCTGATGAATTGCAACAAAAATGAAATAATGCAAGTATGTATACAATATAAAAGACTACCAACACTGCACTGTATTTTTTATTATTTTTTTATAACATTTTTTATAACTAATTATTTTTCTTGGGTAGAACAGCTCTTTGGAGGTACCTCTACGTCATATGGATTATTGTTGTCGCCCACAACAGCCGGCACCTAATTGGTTAGACCCGCTACGTTACTTTCGTTTCACCTCCACGTTTTTAAACCGGAACAACGTGGCGTCCTGTTTAATTCTCTTATTCCACCTAAATAGTCCACTAAAAGATGTTTCTGAAAATATTTGAGGTGAGAAATAGGCCATGCAGTTGCTGAATCTTGATTCATATTTGATGTGCAATGTCTAGTTTGCCAGTTTGATCCGAGTTATATGAAATCATTAGTACAATGTACGTTAATTTATGCAAATGATGATAGACACAGTTCCTCCGCCCCCACCCCTCTCCCTCGCTCACCCCACAAAGTATTTTTCAAAATTGTGTAGTAGACGGAGACAGGCTGAGACTGGGTGTAGTTACTTTTTATTTTACTATTGTAATTATTATTAATAGTACTACAACCTACTATTAATTATTGTACTTGTGAAAAATTCTAATTCCACTGTAGAGTGATAGTGAGATATGTTATGTAATCTCATTGCATAAGAAGGGTTTAAAGTTGTAATAAAACCATTAAATTAACCATTATCATAAATAACAAGGAATAAGTACTGTATTCTTTCATAAAATGGACCATTATTTAGAGCCCTGGTGCATTCATCAAGTTAGGCACATCTGGAGCTCCTAAAGGTCACTGTCGATGAGATCTGGAGAGGGGAAAGAGTGGCAAAGATGTCAAAACTTTACAAGAGGATTTTACCCCCCCCCCCCCCCCCCACCAGGCATAGAAAGTGCTTCATGCCAGCCTTTCTCCCACCTTCAATACCTCCGTGGCCACTTTTATCTGGGCCCGCATCTGCTGATGCATTTATTGGCTCTTAGACTAAGGCTGGCTGATTCCGGTCCTTCATTAGTTCCTGGTTTTCCTTCCACCTCAGGCCTTGTCAGTTGATTAAGAGGTGAAAAGCTGTGATTTTCCAGGTCTTAATCACAGGCAGCAGTAATTGAGATTGAAGCCCCACAGGTAGCAGGCCCTCCAGGACTAGAGAAGTCGAACCCTGCCGGGCCGCTGAAGCGACCGACTGTCACTCCGGAGGGGTCTCTCCCCAGCAGGGAACACTCTTACTCGTGAAGGAGAACCCATTAGGAGACAAAGTGAGAGCCTCAATTCTTTTTCCGGTAAACCGCAAGGCCTCCTTTTCAGTGTTTTTGAACCGCTTTTTGCTTGAAAATGTGGCCCCGTGCACTTGCATAAGCAAAGTCTTGAGCTGTATATATATCTGTATTTAAATTTGTAACAGTGCACACTCTAGTTAGCTGCCCCCCCCCCCCCCTCCTTCAAGAGTGCCTTCATATTAGAACCGCATGGTGTCCATTACTTCTGTTACACTGAAGATACAGTGCCTTGCGAAAGTATTCACCCCCCTTGGCATTTTTCCTATTTTGTTGCAGTAAAACCTGTAATTTAAATTGATTTTTATTTGGATTTTATGTAATGGACCAACACAAAATAGTCCAAATAGGTGAAGTGAAATGAAAAAAAAAACTTGCTTTAAAAAATTTAAAAAAAATAAAAAACTGAAAAGTGGTACGTGCATATGTATTCACCCCCTTGGCTTTAATGTATTTTTAAAGTATCATATTTAATATTTGGTTGCATATCCTTTGCATGCTGTTACTTCCTGAAGTCTGTGACCCATCAACATCAAAAGACTCTCGATATCTTATTTTCAGGTACTGTTACAAGCGATACTATAACCTCTCTGCATTTGAATGGATCTCTATGGGAATTGGGGGGTGAGATTAGATTCAGATGTAAATTACGCTGGTACAGTATGGAACACATGACTGGCTAAATGGCAGTAAGTCATCAAGGGTCTAAGGTATCAAACGAGCCCCAAACCATCACTCTGCGGCCACATATGGAGTAGATGTGGATGGCTCACTGCAAGGGTTATTTCTCCTGACTCATTTTCCTATAAAACTCTATGGGGAAAAAAGTCAGGAGAAGAAACCCTTAAAGTGATCCATCCACATCTACTCCATATGTGGCCGCAGAGTGATGGTTTGGGGCTCGTTTGATACCTTAGACCCTTGATGACTTACTGCCATTTAGCCAGTCATGTGTTCCATACTGTACCAGCGTAATTTACATCTGAATCTAGTCTCACCCCCCAATTCCCATAGAGATCCATTCAAATGCAGAGAGGTTATAGTATCGCTTGTAACAGTACCTGAAAATAAGATATCGAGAGTCTTTTGATGTTGATGGGTCACAGACAAAGGATATGCGACCAAATATTAAATATGATACTTTAAAAATACATTAAAGCAAAGGGGGTGAATACATATGCACGTACCACTTTTCAGTTTTTTATTTTTAAAAAAAAATTTTAAAGCAAGTTTTTTTTTTCATTTCACTTTACCTATTTGGACTATTTTGTGTTGGTCCATTACATAAAATCCAAATAAAAATCTATTTAAATTACAGGTTGTACTGCGACAAAATAGGAAAAATGCCTAGGGGGGTCAATACTTTCGCAAGGCACTGTATCAGTACTCTCGTCTCCCGTTATCAGGCCAGCCCATAATCAACTATCTTAATAGAGATCGGACTGTAAAGCCCAGCTGCTGCAGACTTCCAGCATAGCCTCCATGCTTATCTTCGCTTGACAAGTGTACCTCTTTTCAACGGTGACGTCACCAGGTAAATGTCACAATATTCATTCAAGGATGGCGTGGAAAATATTTGCCGTCTTCTTGTGACTTGCTCTACTGTAAGTTGCAGGAACACAGACACAAGTAAATTATAAAACAAAGTTGACTGGGTGTCTCCCTCTGTGCAGGAGGGTATTCAGTAGTATACAGCAATGTGATTTATGCACATTATTTGCATAGCTATTCACGTATTCTCCGCCTCAATTCCAAATACATAAACAAATCAAGTGGAATATAAATACTGACATAAAGTGCACTGACCCTTCTGTTCCACTAACGGTTTGCAGGGGATTTGCCCTTGTGGAAACACAACAAGTATAATTGCAGGCAATAAATAACTCAAAGAGGAGCATCTCAGTATCACTGGAATATTATAAGAGAAAAGGAAATGTTCAGCTGCGTACCAGTCCAGAAGACTTAAAGAAATTACTAATACAAAGGCCAATCCAAACAAAAGCGTGATCGCCCTCGTATAGCCGTCTAAAAGAGTGTGTTTGAGGGCAGCTGTAGATTACTAGTTGAAGGAACAGCAAATTTGTATTTTTATTAAGCCAGTTTATTATACAAACACTGTCATTGCTTAACAATAAAGCAACAGACAGAACATTCAAAAATTATTTACAGTTCCATCAATAATAATAATCCAATCAGCACAAAAGCTAGTGTCCAGCTACTGTGTGAAATATGGCACACTGTACATCTGCACCTATCTTGTTAATCAATGCATGAGAGGAATGAAACAAGGAGTCAAATGCTCTACAAGACAAGGGCATTACGCTTTACTGAGTGTTCGTGGTTATTTTCCAGTTTTCAATTATAGACCTGTCAACCAAAGTTTAAAAAAAGAAAGTTACACTTTTCGAACAGGAAGAGAGACCTTCAGGGCTAGACCACCTTTGATTTGCAGCATGTCCCAAAAATGCAGACTATATTTGGACAGTCCTTCATGTCCTGTTCTCGCAAAGCCACCATCATTGGTTGCTGCTGAAGTAATTAACCTGATGGAGGAATATGTGTAAAATTGCTGGCTCCCGTTAGCCCCACCCCCCCACCCCGTGACAACAGGAAAGTGAACCGCCAAACTTGGCCATTTCCTGCGCTGTCAGAGCCGCCAGGTACAGGACGCGCCGTTGTGTCCTCGGCTACTGGTGTTGCTGGAATTGTGACCTGCAGGTGACATGCTGACTAGGCCTCCCACTGTGACCCTAGGCTGGCACACCAAACTCAGCTCCTCTGGAGTTTGATTAAAATCAGTAGATGAGCGATTTCCCCCAGTGGCGCCCCTAATTACACCCCCCTCTGGCTCCTGGAGTCAGATGACTGTCTGTCACTAAGCAGAGGGCTCTCTGCCCCACGGATCCTCCCAGCGTACCCTGTCCCTTACAGCCAATCAGCGCTCAGCAGACACTGCTGCTGGGATACGGGTTTGAAAAAAACTGAATTACTCAGATGGGCACGGGCGACGGCACCAGTGGCCGCGGCCTCATTTCCCCCACCATTCCAGCGGGGGGACACTGCATCTTCCTTTCACAGTTCCCTGTTCACACGGGGGCCCCTGAAGCGAGGCTGCGAGTGGAAACCGGCAGCCGCCGACCTCCAGCCAGACCCGCATCAGAAACCCGGTCAAGAACCACAGGATGGCACTATAAACCGCCCGCGCCATCAAGGACCGGAATGAAACCCTGCTCCGGCAAGAAAGCACGGCATCCAAAAGGCAGAGTTTCGATCAATCGCCATGGAATGAGATTTCACCCGGGCACCCTCGCATTTAATTGAACGGCGCCTCAGCTTTTTGCAAATGTGCAGCTCCCTGTCTAATCGGGAAAGAGGCAGAAGACGTAGCAGGAAGATCTGCTCTCCCACTGCGCCAAATGACAGACTGCACCAGGCAATCTGCAAGGGAAGGGAATGAAAAGTGAAGTCGACTTCAATCCATCTCGCGCCCAGACAAAGCCTCCCTTTCACCCTCTCGGCAGGAGCCGAAACCGTTCAACTCCTTCAATCCCAAGTTGCGATACATTTTGTCGTCTGGCGTAGAAGCCCATTCAAACTTTATTAGATTTATTCAGATAGCGCTCGGCACCACATTGAGGGGAAGAGAGAAGAAACGTTACTTCGGTCAACAGTTATTTCGCGAAATGTAGGCACAGCAATGATGGCGATTAATAGGCACTGCTGTGAGCTGGTACACTGGTTTAATGCTTCTCCGCAGCCCACACTGCCACAGCACAACACTTGAGTTTCATCTGTTTTATAAAGCCATCTCATTCCTCGAGCGTCGCGCCAGTCTGCCAAATCAGCTGCCTGGCAGCAGGGATCCGTGTGTGCCGAACCCCGTGAACGTTGTGCAGGGGTAAAAATAGAAAATGGCATTCTGCAAAATAAGCAGTTTATACATTTTGGCACCATGCTTTTTTTTTCTCAGGGAGGCCAGCTGGCGCGACGGGTTTGAGTCTTAGGGAAGGGGTGAGAGCGAGAATCCAAGCAGCTCACACTGTTTAGAGTACAAACGCCTAGCCATATTGCATTTACATCCCCGGAAAAAAAAAAAATACAACATTTCAGCAGTGGGACGGACCTATTGAGATGAAACGGGTCTGTCCAGCAGTCTGCTCTCACCGCGGTGAGCGCGAAGGCGAGAGGTCACAATGTCACGCAAAACAAATGTTGTGCAACGGCATCATGAGAGGTTTGCTGCCACCCTGCCAGCCTTTGGACTTTGGCATGTGCCACGTTTTCTGAAGCCCTCTGTATATTCAGCAAACCACACAGGGCTGAGCGGGAGGGCCTATGCTCCCCGATGCACAATGAACAACAAGAAAACGGCTCAGTTTAAGAAACGGAGACATTAAGAAACAGCCAGTTTACCAATGTCCCACTTGGGCAATTTGTGCCTTATGCTTCAAGCAACACTTATATTAGCTTGATCATTAGCAATACACCATATCCATAAATAATAAATAAGGTAGTGCAGCCATAAATAAATATTAATTGAAATAATTTCCTGGTTTCTAGGGTTTTAACAAGTTCCTGGGTATTCTCCCGTGAACAGTAACGTGCAAGAAGCCTATTTGGGAGCAATCCAGAAGTAGATCTGCTCACTGGACACTGCGTACACCCTCCCCATCCATCTGTCAATATGTCCGAGGGCATGTGTGTGCTTCACAGGCAGGGACTTTCACAGGCCACACAGTAGGTAAACCTGCAGAGCCCAGAGACCTGGGAGACCCGATCAGGCAGACCCTTTTCATTTCACCAAAAGCAAATGTTTCTTAAAGCACGGAACACGTGTAAAATGGGAAGAGAGCTAACGCTGCAGCTAAAGCAGGTTTTGTAGCAGGAACCCAAGGCAGCGTGGCATCGCCCTCTTCCTCACTGTCTCTCTGTGTGCTGCGTGAACCTCTCTATGTCTTCATAACCAGGGAGATCAGAGCAGAAACTATGCAAGGCTTTCACAGAAGTAGTTGTCATTCATCTCCACGGTGCTGTCAGGGCCTGAGTCCTCAGTGTGGGAGGAGCTGGTCGCTTGGGAACACAGTACAGATATAAGGCCAGAGGCCTCTTCACAGCCAGAGGTTTCAGTAAGTACCTCCCCCTCCTGAGTGTGGCATGGAAGAGGCCCCTCCTCTGGGGCGGAGCCTGAATCAGTGGGAGGAGCTTGAGACTGAGTGTGTTCTAAGGGGCTATCTGTGGAGGATTCAGCCTTAGAGGGGGTATTGTCAGGGGCAGCGCCAGCCTCGTATTCCCGCTCCTCGTTCAGACTCAGCTCAGCGGCGGCCTGTTCCTCAGTCGGCTTCACGATCGTCGCGCCGCTCTGTTCAATCTCCGCCTCCTCCTCTGTCGGCTCCACCCACGCTCTGGCACGGCACTCTGAGGTGTCCAAACAAACAGGTGTGCCCCCCCCACTGCTGCCATCTGGACCAGCTTGGGAGCTGGGCCACACTTTTGGGTGGCTGTCTTTGCCAGCTGTGCCATGTTCCCATGCTGAAGCTTCCTTACTTCCTGTCCTGTCATCTGATCAGATTGGAGACAAACAAGATTAATGGTCATCGTGTGAGCTCAGTGATAATGGAAATGCATCCCAATTTGCTAATGCATTATTAAGCAAAGGACACGCTGTGAGGCCAGCCACTGCCCGATGACAGCTCATCTCCTTTATCATGCCAAAGCCTTAAAGGATTTATAAAGCAATTACATTTTGTAATGCAGCTGTTTTGAATAGGATATGAACAACACACCAAAAAGAGAAAAGTTAAATATAACTTTTGGTTTTTGGAATTAGTTGACCATGAAAACTTATTTTGGCAAGGTGGGAAGAAAACAAACCAATGCATACAATGTGTACAAATGCATAGCAATAACCAGGGGTCCATTTTGAGGTCAGAAAAAGAGCCTCTCCTGTGCAAAAGTAGCTCTCTGGAAGATGGGAGGGCGGGGGGTTGTAGAAAAGGGGTAGGTCAGTCATTTGGCATTTGGATTGGTGCAAACACATGGCACAGTGGAAATGAAACAGATTTGAGGCATCTGAAAATTCCACCCCCCGTCAAGGATGCACATGGTTGCACCCTTCTGGTGGCGGAACCCCGCACAGATGCAACCATGTGCATTGACGGGGGAGGAGGGGGGGGTGGATTGTGAGGAAACATAAGATCTGCTCAACATGTTGCTGAGGCAGTCACACAGATGCTCCATTATAGCGAAACAAATAATCGTGCTATGTATTACGCAGCCGTTTCTTCACAACACATTCCCAAAGAACAGGTACATCAGCGAACATGCATTTGCGAACAGGGCACACGAACAGCAAACCAAGCGTGCGTTATGTCATCAACAAAGTCACTGCTATCCCTTTAACCAATCAAATCAATGCAGCCCTGCAGTTCACGAAGGCAAGGGAGCCTAGACTGTATGAGCCACCTCAGGTACATGCAAGTACAGTTAAAATGAAATGTATATACAGTACATACAGCATGGAGACAAGAGGGCAAGCAATTCTATAATAAAAAAACACTTTATTTTAACAGTCCTATGGAATAAACACTGCATGTACATTTACATTTTATACAGCCTGTATAGATACCAAAGATGTCTCAGAAGACCTCAGAGATAATAAATGTACGACCAAAGTACCTTCACATTTCAAAGTAAGTGTCGCGTGCGTTAGCGTTGCTTCAACAGCCGCGCAACATTACATCATTATAAACAGGACTAACGGCATCACCGGCCTGTTGATGGGAACAGCTTAGTTCTGCCACGTCCCCAAAAACCCCGCTCTCATTTCAGGGATTACTGACCCATATTTGTGAACGTTCAGCCAAAAGGTTAAAGACTCCGCGCAGGGGAGGAGAACTCCCCCACCACCCCAAACCCCCCAAAAAAACAGAATTTTGCACGGCCGAGTCCATATTTATAGGCCTCCGTCAAAACACGCCCCACGTTTTGAATGTCAGTGGGCAGAATTTGCTAGCATTTTCAAAATGCCATGGCATTTGAGAGGAATGGGTACTTATCCATCAGCACCAATGAGGGCTTTGTGAAGGAGAGGCGGGAAGGGGAGCGTGCACTACTAATTACGGCACTTTTGTCGCTCGCCGAGGGCATCGTTAATGAACAGCGCAGCCAGTTACACACAATTACACACTCACCTTTGGGTGGCTGTGCTCTCAGTTGTGCTGGCTGCTGCGTGAGACCCAGCAGAGGAGACCGGGGGTGCTGGCTCTCATTCAGGCTAATGGCGTCTCTTCCTCCTATTCGCCACAAGTCATAAAGCCCACAAAAGTGGCAGTTACTTCTCACTGCAGTTCAGTTTACCCAACACATGTCAAAAGTCCTGCCTCCCACCGCCGCTCCCCCCACCCCCGCTCTTCCACGCACACGCATACGCACACAAACCCACACACAAGCACACCAACACACACACACACACACACCGCGCACGCACCCAAACCAGCGCACGTCGCACACACCAACACGCACGCACGTTCACACACACGTACACCACCCACATTCGCTTAATTAAGAGAAAACAAAACGAGAGCGCTTGCTAGCGAGGGGCTGTTTTTGAAAGGTGCGTATGTAAGCAGGAAAAAGACAGAGGTTTCACACATGAACAGGGCTGGATTCGCAGGAAGCGGCTGCCGTTCCCTCTCATCAGTCTTCATTAGTGATGCCTGCACGCATCGTGGACGGACGCCATATGCTATTCACGGGGGACTGTACACTGTATGCCGGAGACATCACAAATGTGCTCTGCCACTGCTTATACCTTAACACTAGATTATAAAAGGCCTCACGTTACTGACATTCAAACAAAAGAATCGAACGCAATCGCGAGATTGTGCGGAGGACATAGGTCTGAAAAAGACCCTTGGCCAAACTGACCGTGTCACAACTGGACAGGGCCATAATGGATCGCAGATGTTATGTGGTACAAATGAAGCACTCCTCGACCATCTGATACCAGGCCCCTCGTCTGTCCAAGCACAAGATGTCATTCCACACATAACAGTAATTGATGGACCTCCCCTTTGACTGAGCTTTCCTTTCCAGTCCAAGCTGCATTTTCTCCTGCCATTTCCCCTTGACAGGGGTCAGATGCACCAATCATATCTCCACAGATCATATTTTCATCGTCACGGGTTCCAATTGGCTCTTGCACCCTGGCTGCCGTGGATTATTTTGGGGGGAGGACGGGCGATGATTTCTCGCAGAAGATGAACACTGTTCCTCGCGGAGAGGGGCGTGGCCCTTCTGAGATCCACAATGTCCTGACACTGGGTGCCTAACTGAGGGGGAGTTTGGCAGTGTCACAGATCATTAGGCAGGCATCTCACTCACAAGAGTGCTTGGTGTAACCCAGTGAAGCGTCAGACAGGGCTCCACTTTCTCCCCAAGAAAAATACGGGGAACACAGCAGAGTGCCACTGTACCCAATTCTGAATTAAAATCAGTGCTGACCACGGCCGGGACTATTTAAATGCTGCGGAGCAAATTATGGACATGCCCGATTCCTGTAGTAAACTGCATGACGTAGAAAGTAAATTATTAGACAAATATCTAGAAAAAACCTGTCTGTTCTTAGTACTCAATATAAGCATGCCCAGTCATGCGTTTTTAACTGATATGTAATCTAAATTGAGGAGGTCAGCAAGGATTACCAGAGTTGTGTGTGCAAAATGACCCATGCTCTCTACATTTACATACAATATGTCCAGTGTTCACTCGCAATACCACTGGGATCATGATAGTGCTAGTGTAAACAAATGTCCACAGCGAGAATCAGTGTGACACCGAAATCATCATATCCTCCAACTGAGATATGTTCCAAAGAGGAGCTTTTAGGTAGAGGCGCTAAACACCAACAAACTGCGTTCACTGGCCTCCACAACGAGACTGCTGACAACCTGTTCTGCAGATCGCCGAAGGCAATTAAAAGTTGCAGCAATTATGTATGCCGCACAAAGCCCGAGTCCCACGACACGAGGCGTGGCGCGCGCCGTGGCTCGCCGAATAACGAGGGGGGGGTTTAGCGGCAAGCGGGCGCCTGGTCCCCAACTCGCCCGGCTTTTAGGCAGACGCCCCACCGCCCGTCTTCTCCGAGGCGCCCGTACGCGCCGTCGCCCGGGTAGCAACGTGCCCGTGCACTCCGCAAAAGGTTATTTTGACAATGCGGCGGGTCTGTCAGTTGGAAATGGCGCTGTGAGCGCCTTCCGTCGTGACTGCCAGAGACATCAGCGCTGCTCCGCGGAGACGCGACACCGCGGAAACAAGAGAGCGGGAAGGAAGCCAGAGCGTAATAACCTCAATCGAGCAGCGGCACTGTGTCTACCTCACATGAGTGGTCCGGACAGACAAAGAACACAGTGTGCTCGGGCTTTTCGGTTTAAACAGACCTTAGTTATACGATGCCCTTCAGGACGTTCCTGTCTGCCTGTCCTCGGCATGGTGAGTGGGCTCATTGTTGCCTGTGTGGGTGATATACCCTGACAGCTTTTCAGATTGTATGTTTTTTGGCGACTCCTTAAGGGAAGGCTCTCTGTGGGCTGGGAGGGGAATTGGGGGGGCTGTGTTGTGTTGAGTTGTTTGACTCAAATTTAGTTTTCCCCCAGATGGCAACAATGTGTTTTTCCTTTTTTAATGTTTGGACTTTAATCACACGCCTGAGCAGCCTTTTTTCACCAGTCTCTGTCCGTCTCTGCGAGGCCACTTTCACTTTCATGAACTGACTCATGAGCCACTTTCTGTCTCGTCTACAAATTCCCTAATAACAGCACATTCCCTAAATGTGTTTGTAATGTGGGCAATCATTTTCAGTAATGGATGCTTGTCAGTTTTATGGTGGGAGAATGACAGTCTTATGACAGGCAAGCTTCACAGTGCAGGATTTCTCAAGCCTATAAGAAGCTTGAAACAAAGTGCCACATCCCCCTCTACTGGACGTGAAAAGAACGGCGTTTATTTACACAGTCCTGCAGCGTGAAATCTAAGGATGTCTTTTAAAGAAATCTGCAGCAATGCTTTGCATTGATGAACAGCCTGGCTTAATAAAAGCTTATTTTCACCGGCTGTTTACTTGATTTCCCCTTCAGCTCACATATATGATACTCCAAGACATTTGTGTTTGTGGTTGGACCGCTCTAGTTCATAGCTTCCTCCCTGATATTCTGCACTGAAAAAAATCTAGTTACGCAGTTAATTCAAACGAGGCGTGTTTAATCGCAAACAACACATCCTGCATATCTTTACAATCTTACTGGGGACAGTGGGTATTAACATCAAAGTGCATTGTTGTTATTACAATTTATTCTCCTAGGGCAGATTAGCTGGGCATTGATCTGTGGGTTCAGTTTATCACACTAATGCTATTCCCGCAAATATTGAAAGTTGTTCCAGGCATTTAAAATAAATCCATTTTGACAAATTTCCGTTCAGTTTTCTTTTGTGTTGTTGTTGTTGTTGTTTGTTGCTTTCCCAAACTTGAACTTCAAATTAGGGGGAGAACTAAACAATGAGTTTTTGCATTTCAATTTAGCTTAAACTATTTGAATTGATTTTTTATTTATTTTATAATGAAATAGCATTTAAATAAGATTAGCTGATGAAGACTTAGTTTGGTGAAGTATGGAATGCAAGCCGTTCCTTGGCACAATTACTTTCAAGTACTTCTACTCCACTCCAATCATTCATCCCGAATATCTAAATAATGTACCATAAAAACCGTAAGGGCACAGGAAAGGCATTGAGAAAAGACCCAATGTTATGATTTCTTCCATAATATTGCTAAGAGACCAAACTGAGTCAGGGATCAATACATTGAACATGCTGCACTAAAATTCAAAGTAAGAATGGTAATTAAAAGCACCAACTAAATTTGGGGTGCTAAAACACTCCCTGGATTATTTGTAGCATTGTTTGTATTGTCTGATACATCTTAAAACGACGCTATCTATATATCTTGAGCGTGATAAATTAGACACAGAACCCTGGTTTCTGAATAAGACACAGACAAACATGGGGAGGTGAATACACAGGGGTAAGGCTGTTTCTGGCAGGCCGCTAAGAGTTTTGCTGGCATGACACAATGGCGGGAATGGTACAAATATCAGGGTAAAACGAACATACTCCATAATCCCAGGGACACATTGTAGGTCAGGCCTTTGGGCAGCACAAGGAGAGGAGAGACGGTCAGTTCAGTTACATGGCACTGTTCACACTATTCAACTTACTGTACAATGGTAAATAAATACAGAAATTAAAGATTAAAAAGGAGTAATATACATTGATGCAATATACAGAAAAATACTGGGGGTTAGGCTTTGGGGCTGTATGTCGGGGTGCTGGGAGCCTGTGAACATACTGGGAGCACATATTTTCATAACAGTGCTGCATGATTATAATAGACTTAGGATGAAACAGGCAGGGTTTGCAAACAGTGAGCATGAAATGTACATTATATATAGTAGTGCGCGGCAGATGGGGGGTGCAGGGTGGGGTTGGGGGTGGGGGGGTGGGCAGAGACATTACCAGGCGCTCTCACAGCACCAGTACTGTCATTCAAACACATACACACCCATGCAGCCAACAGTAAGCAAGGTGCCTTTTGTCATTCACACTGTGCGAGGCCCTGCCGCTTGAATTAAACTGGTTCACCTTCATTAGCCTGAATTAGCAGTGCTGTTTAAACATAATTATTGAGAGCTGTAACACACATGCTATATGGGTTGTGCTGTATAGACGATAGGTTAACACTGTTTAGACTAGAGCAGTGGTTCTCAAGTTCGGCCCTGGGGGATCCCTGTGTATGCTGCCTTTTGTTCCAACCACAGTTGCAATCCCAGAATTTTAAGAACCTGTTAATTTTTCTTAATTACACTTTGCATACTTTTAGGTACCATTTACCCTATATTTAAGCCACATTATGTCAGAAATAACTATGCATGCCATGAAGAATGAAAGTCCCAAATTCACATTGCGCTATATTGCAAACAATTACATAAAGAGGTTAAAAAAATTGTAACCGATCAAATTAAAGACTGAGGTGAATCAATAGGCGCCTAATTGGTGAAAGTGTGGATACATGGCCACTAAAACTAACCATTTGGTATTTAATGAAGAATTCAAAGACAAAGCAAATGATAACGAGCCAAACGTGCATTAATGGCATTAATTGAGCAAGAGCTTGGCTGGAAAAAAAACCTCGGCATACACAGGGGTCCCCTGCACCAAACTTGAGAACCACTGGACAAGAGAACTTGCAGTCTTGTGAGAAACATGTTATAGACTGTTTATAAAAGGCGTAGTTAATTTAGAATTCTACTGAACTAAAACAAACACCATGCACGCACTGACATGCAGCAAACCCAGAGTCCATTGCCTCGTGTTAAAAACATGCCCTGTGAGGTGGCCAGTCCCCGTGCTCCATGCAGGACCACATGACTGCCATCACGCAGCTAAGACGTGTGCGTGCCTGAAAAACAGGTCAAAGGTGACCAGTGTGATACCAACCCGGAAGACTCCAGAATCCAGACACCTCCAAGGTCTTCAGCTTTTTCTCCAGCTCAGCGACTCTGTTTCCCAGGATCCTGTGTGAGGCGACAGTTCAGTCAGAGGACCAGCCCATGAACGAGCTGCCATTTATCTCAGACTTAGGACTACAGACAGAGAGAAAAACCAATACAGTACATCGCTTCAACCTGATACATTAAACACCGCACTGTACGTATGTTCTGAATAAAGAATGCAGGAAGTGAGGCAGGGAAACAAAGAGAGGTGCAAAAAGAAAGGGAAAAAGTAGAAATGATAAAAGAATAAAAGGAGGAATAAAGAAAGACAGAGGAGCCGCGTACTTGTTGGTCTGCCGCTGGTGCTGTATGATGATGTTCTTCTCGTGGATGGTCTCCAGCAGGGCGGTGGCCAGGGATTTCAGGTCCGAGACTGACTGAGGTGTGGCAGGGAGGCCACACCTACTGTCTTCAGCCAGTAGCTCGTGTACTGCAGAAGGTTTCCCAAAAATGAGCAAAGGCTATGTCTGAATCAATGCCCTTCCATAATATTGAGTACACTTGTCGAGTATACTCGATGAGAAAGTTGTTAAGTAGGTGAAATGCTCTCTAAATGTAGTGTACGTACAAACCCTGGAAGATAGACTTATTTACGGATTTTTGCTGATAATGGTATGGAGGATATTTTTTGCATATTGCATGTTGCAGTAATAGCACAAAAAAGTAATAGCACCCAGAACATGGGTGGAGCTATCAGGCGCTATTACTGCCTCACTCAATTTCACCAATCATAGCACCTCCCAATGGAAAGACACGTATTTGGATTGGCTCAGCAAACAAGTCAGGGACTGACAACAAACAGTAGCTCCACCCCTGAGGGGGTTTGCTAAGCCTCATTCTCCCATCACTAACTCACAGCGCTGCCATTTCAGTCCTCAAACAAAGATACTTCTGACAGTTCAAACAGCCCTTTGTTTAGCCACCTTGATTAAGCCCGCTTCATACGTCTGTGGCGCTAACATCCAGAGAACTCCTGAGTCACCTCTACAGGACACAATAATCATGGATGTTCCTTACCAAGCTCTTTATCAGTTTATTCAATGCCACAGGTAATTACGACATTGATGACACATTCTGAACAGACTGTAACTTTAGAACACAGAGGGCCTGATTTACTAAGACCTTTAGCGGGTGCAATACCTTTTAGCACACGCAAAACTAATAACACAACCAATGATTGGGGCAAAAAAAATGGCATGACCAATCATTGGCCATGTTATTGGTTTTGCATGTGCTAAAAGGTCTTGCACGTGCAAAAGGTCTTAGTAAATCAGGCCCAGAGACTGTGGTTGAACGCAGTCCAAAGAAAGTACAAAGTTGTGGAGCTCATTTGGCAGACGGTGGTCCCGCCGTTCAGAAACGAGGATAGAGTGAGTCTTACCCTGTTTGGCAGACGGTGGTCCCGCCGTTCAGAAACGAGGATAGAGTGAGTCTTACCCTGTTTGGCAGACGGTGGTCCCGCCGTTCAGAAACGAGGATAGAGTGAGTCTTACCCTGTTTGGCAGACGGTGGTCCCGCCGTTCAGAAACGAGGATAGAGTGAGTCTTACCCTGTTTGGCAGACGGTGGTCCCGCCGTTCAGAAACGAGGATAGAGTGAGTCTTACCCTGTTTGGCAGACGGTGGTCCCGCGGTTCAGAAACGAGGATAGAGTGAGTCTTACCCTGTTTGGCAGACGGTGGTCCCGCCGTTCAGAAACGAGGATAGAGTGAGTCTTACCCTGTTTGGCAGACGGTGGTCCCGCCGTTCAGAAACGAGGATAGAGTGAGTCTTACCCTGTTTGGCAGACGGTGGTCCCGCCGTTCAGAAACGAGGATAGAGTGAGTCTTACCCTGTTTGGCAGACGGTGGTCCCGCCGTTCAGAAACGAGGATAGAGTGAGTCTTACCCTGTTTGGCAGACGGTGGTCCCGCGGTTCAGAAACGAGGATAGAGTGAGTCTTACCCTGTTTGGCGGAGAGCACTCCCGGGAGACCGCCGCTTTTGGATTTATTGCACGTTTTAGAGTTCCTCCTCCGTTCCAGAGCATTCTACAAATCAACACATGGTGACAGCAGTAAACATTAGACACACAAACACACACGCACACGCACACACACACACACACACACGATTAATGTTTCAGAAACACAACAGCATTACTGGAGACTTCAAACATTCAACATGACACCCCTTTGCCAAAAATGCTGATAATATTTAAAGACTATAAAAGCCGAAAATGACTGAACATAATTAGCATTTCTCATTTCACTGCATTTTTATGCTGCATATTGCACTTTATAGATTGCATATCATATTATGATAAAACATTATTCTGAATGCCAACACACATTTCCCATCTGGGGATATACAGCATCCTAAACTAGATGCCATTTGTATTTTTATCAACCAACATTCACTTTACTTGAGTATAATTTATTCCACAGGCAAAGATGGCTTACAGCTGAGTGTATGGAAAGATACACACACACACAAACACACAAAACACTTTTTATACAAAAGATGCACACACTCATTTCATTTGTTGCCTACACGAATAGATTTGATTAAACTGTTGTCTACCTTGTACTTCATGATGTTCACTTTCAGCAGACTGACCTCTTCTTGGAGTTGCTTAAACCTATCATGTAGGTATCTGTCAAAGAAATGGGCTCTTTGGTGAATTTGCACCGGGTTATCTTTCCATTGACAAAACAGCTACACACACAACTCACGTTGTCTTGAGTGCTTTACTTCGATAAAAGGAACAGCGAGAACTTGTATATAGCGGACTCAAAACAGCCATAAAATGAAGCTTTATGTGAATCCTTAAACCGTTTCAAATCTTGATTGTTCTGTCAAGGAACCTGTCTCATTGCTCTCCATGGATACCCGCATCTCCTACCTTCAACCCAAGAACCAAGAGGTTTAATCAAGAAAAATATCAATGAATAGGAACCGAACTGTAGAAAGTCCTGACCTCCATGGCCTACACATGGGGAAGCTGCCTTCCCAATGGAGTCTCTGCTGCCTATTGCAGGAGTAAGGAACAAGCAGAGAGATATACAAAGAAGCTTACAGAAAGTTAATGGAGTGACTGTTCAAACATCTTTGAAATGTAAAAATGCCAAACAATCTATCGCCAACAGCTCTCATATTTAGTAAGCACACTGAAATCGCTCAGGTATCAAACAATTTGAAAATAATATTTATTTTACATACATTCATATTTTAGAGGGAACTGAAGCTTTAGACTGACGTATTGATGCTACAGTTAAAAGAAAATCAAAAACAAAAGGCAATGGAGCTTTTTGAGGTGTTCTATACTGCAATGAGTTTTCAGAAATAAATGTAATGTTTTGTTTCCAATGACACCAACTTTGTTGTAAAAAAATGTAATAAATAAAGAACTATTTCATGCTACAAAAAGAAAATTAAGGCAGTCAAGAAGGCATAAATGATCAAGTACCTCAGACATTAATATTTACCGCATTCATTAAAACCAATATCTGGCTAAACATGCAACTTCTGAACATAAGCACAGAAAAGTTCAAAAGAAAACATGTTGCACTAAAACATTTCCCACAATGCTCCTGTGGTCTGCCTGCCCTTTAGTCCCCACACAACACAACTTTTAAATCTTTACAAAATCCCATCCAAAGAGAGCAGCTCACATCTAACGACTGTCATATGACAGTCTTTAAAAAAAATCGCTGCGTGATACAGCACACACTAGGCGATTTAGGGAGGACAGAGAATTACTCGGGGGTCGCACATCACACGATTTCTACAGGACTAAATCAAGAGGTTGAATTTCCACGCACAGTTGCCAAGGCCAAGGCTATCATTTCAAACTGTTTTTCATTGCGTTTGTTGTGCACTTGTTCATTGGCTGTTGACAGTTGTCCAGACTGGTTCACGTGTCAGAAATAATCGCGTCTTTGACCACCTCACATGAAAGGACTGTTCCAGCCGACGGAACCAAGATTTATTGCAGATTTTTTTAAAGATTATCATAGGACTGCAAAATTTGGGTTGTCCCCACTCCCCTCTCCTCCCCCACTCCCCTCTCCTCCCCCGCTCCCCTCTCCTCCCTCGCCCCTGCTCTGCTCTCCTCCCCCGCCCCCCTCCTCCCCCGCTCCCCTCCCCCTCCCCCCTCCTCCCCCGCTCCCCTCCCCCTCCCCCCCTCCTCCCCCGCTCCCCTCTCCCCCACTACCCTCCCGCTCCCCCGCTCCCCTCCCCCTCTCCTCCCCCGCTCCCCTCCCCCTCTCCTCCCCCGCTCCCCTCTCCTTCCCCGCTCCCCTCCCCTCCCCCGCTCCCCTCCCCTCCCCCGCTCCCCTCCCCTCCCCCGCTCCCCTCCCCCTCTCCTCCCCCGCTCCCCTCCCCCTCTCCTCCCCCGCTCCCCTCCCCCTCTCCTCCCCCGCTCCCCTCCCCCCTCTCCTCCCCCGCTCCCCTCCCCCCTCTCCTCCCCCGCTCCCCTCCCCCCTCTCCCCTCCCCCCTCCCCCGCTCCCCTCCCCCACTCCCCCCGCTCCCCTCCCCCTCTCCCCTCCCCCGCTCCCCTCCCCCGCTCCCCTCCCCCCCCCTCCCCCGCTCCCCTCCCCCCCCCTCCCCCGCTCCCCTCCCCCGCTCCCCTCCCCCGCTCCCCCTCTCCCCTCCCCCGCTCCCCTCCCCCTCTCCCCTCCCCCTCTCCCCTCCCCCCTCCCCCGCTCCCCTCCCCCCTCCCCCGCTCCCCCGCTCCCCTCCCCCCTCCCCCGCTCCCCTCCCCCGCTCCCCTCCCCCGCTCCCCTCCCCCCTCCCCTCCCCCGCTCCCCTCCCCCGCTCCCCTCCCCGCTCCCCTCCCCCGCTCCCCTCCCCTCCCCCTCTCCCCTCCCCCGCTCCCCTCCCCCTCTCCCCTCCCCCGCTCCCCTCCCTCTCCCCTCCCCCGCTCCCCTCCCTCTCCTCCCCCGCTCCCCTCCCTCTCCTCCCCCGCTCCCCTCCCTCTCCTCCCCCGCTCCCCTCCCTCTCCTCCCCCGCTCCCCTCCCTCTCCTCCCCCACTCCTCTCTCCTCCCCGCTCTGCTCTCCTCCCCTGCTCCCCTCCCCCGCCCCCCACTCCCCTCTCCCTCCTCCTCCCCCCCTCCCCTCTCCTCTCCCTCCCCTCTCCCTCCTCCTCCCCTCCCTCCCTCCCTCCCTCCCTCTCCCTCCTCCTCCTCCTCCTCCTCCCCTCCCCCTTCTCCTCCTCCTCCCCCTCCTCCTCCTCCCCTCACCCTCCTCTGCCCAGCTCCCCTCTGCTCCTCCTCCCCTCACCCTCCTCTGCCCCTCTCCCCTCTCCTCCTCCTCCCCTCACCCTCCTCCTCCCATCACCCTCCTCCTCCCATCACCCTCCTCCTCCTCCTCCCCTCTCTCTCTCACACACACACACACACACACACACCTGTTCTCCATGCAGAGGGCGTCCACATCGATGATGCGGTTCTCATGACCTCCCAGGATGTGGTTGAGCTCCTGGTTGAGGCGTTTGGCTTTCTCCTGGAACACGCTACGCTCAGCTTTCACATCCTGCAGCTCGTCGCTCGAAGCCTTCAAGCTGTGTTCCAGCTCCTCGTTCTGCACATGAAAAAGACCAAGAGCCAAACTGCAGGAAATTAACACTTCAAAATGTACAATGTCAGCTGTAAACAACCGTACTAATATAGTATTATGCTATGCAATATAAAAAAAACAGTTCTTAATATGCTATTAAGGAAGCCAGGATATCACTTTCCAGTACTGCTGCAAGGTTACACACAGAAAAATATTATTGCAACCTTGTGTTACAACAGAATTACAACACAAAGTTACTGGCCCCTTTACCATCTTCAACCTTGTTTTCTAACATCTGAGCAAATCATTATCTTGAGGCACCATGTGTGATATCAACTTAGGATGAAGCCACTTCCCCATTTCTGTAATAAAACTAAACCTGTAATCTAAAAAGAAATGCATCCTATAGACAAATAGGAGACATTCAATATACAGTTAAGGTCGGAAGTTTACATACACTTAGGTTGAAGTCATTAAAACTCATTTTTAACCACTCCACAGATTTCATGTTAGTAAACTATAGTGTTGGCAAGTCAGTTAGGACATCTACTTTGTGCATGACACAAGTAATTTTACCAACAATTGTTTACAGACAGATTATTTCACTATATCACAATTCCAGTGGGTCAGAAGTTAACATACACTAAGTTGACTGTGCCTTTAAATTTTTAATATTTGGTCACATATCCTTTGCATGCCAAGACTTCCTGATGTCGGTGACCCAACAACATCAAAAGACTCTTGATATCTTATTTTTTTACTCTTACAACACTGTTAAAAATGATTTGTTGACTCAACTTGACTAAGTCAAGTCATCTTGTTGCTTTGACTGAGTTAAGTTGAGTCAAGCTCAGTCAACATATAGTGTCAAGGTTATTACACTTCAATAAATTTGTTGATACAACATGTAGTCTGTTGCCTCAACTTAACTCAGTCAAAGCAACAAGATGACTTGACTTAGTCAAGTTGAGTCAACAAATCATTTTTAACAGTGAAGTGATACTATAACGTCTCTGCATTTGAATGGATCTCTATGAGAATTGGGGGGGCTGGGACTAGATTTAGCTGTAAATTACACTGGAACAGTATGGAACCACATGGTTGGCTAAATGGCTCTAAGTCATCAAGTGTCTGACGTATCAAACAAGCCTTAAATCATCACTCTGCTGCCAGAAATACAGTAGATATAAAGTTGTGTTGTCATTCTTTGGTGAATTATTATAAGATATATAGGCCCACGCCGTGTTTTACAAGTGATATGGCACTCTAACCAATGGTAGGCTATATCATGAGTATTGACACATCACATCATCCCCTAGCCATGCCAATATTCATGATACCACAGGTTCTTGTGCAATATCGCTTTAATATTTATCCTGTTTCATCGAGTTTGAATTGTAGCCATGATACTTTCGTGTCTGACTTTCTTGCAACGGACTGCAAAAACGGATTTCCACGTTGAGATTTTATTTCCCCCCACCGAGGGTGCCTTGAGGGGCTCCATAGATATGGCATTATTGTTGGCAAGGTTTTCTGCACTTCCACTGACACACGTGCCCCTGGTGGCAGGAAGTGGCATTGCAGTCTCTCACCAGAACGTGTGCCCTCTCCAGCTGCAGGACCAAGTCCTCACGCTCATGCGCTGGGAAGTGGCGGACCCCGACCTCCTCGTCCCCCAGCCTCTGCCTGGTGATGGTCATCCTGAGGAGCTGCGGGAGGGGGAGGGGGGAGGGGCTAAGGGGTGTGGTCAATGATTGCGGCAAGACTTTCCTGCTAAGGCTAGTCACGTGACAAGGAGATCCTGCCAGTTCAGGAGTTCACCCCTCCTCTTGCGTTTCCATGGGCGACATGCACCTGTTTACTGGGATGAAACGGATTAGCAGCCAAGAATTTCCCCTCGTATCCTTCCACGGAAACAGAGCGTGTGCCCCACAGCTGCGCCCACAGATTCGTGAGGGGTGTAGCGGTGGGGGTGCAGAGATGGATGCTGTACCTTGTTATCCCCCTGGGCCTCCGCCAGCCGCTGATTCAGTTCCTTCATCTCCTCCGCGAGCTGTTTACCCCTCTCCCGGGAATCTCTCAACAGCTGGGCCAGGTTCACCTGGGGAGAGAGGGGGAGAGACAGCAGGGGAGGGGTAGAAGGGCAGAGAGAGAGAGAGAAAGAGAGAGAGAGAGAGAGAGAGAAAGAGTTGAGAAAGAAGGATAGACAGAGAGTGAAAAAGACAAAAATAAAACAGAGAGGGAAGGACAGAAAAGGGGAGAAAGAGAGAGAGTGAGAGGTGGCATGAAGGGATAAGAGGGGCAGAATGCACTGGGCGGGAAGCAGATCTCCACAGGAATGTTTCAGCGCACAGCAGTGCGCCCCACCAACCTTCACTCCAGATGTTACTGTGTCTGTCAGTTCACTCTCCCAGAAAAAGGGCTCACTAACGCCCTGCTACCATCTCCTAAAACCTGAACAGTACTGCAGCTCTGCACACTATCTAAAGACAAGTGTTCAAGTGCCAACACTCAAATTAAAATGCATTTATAAATGAAAAGAATAGAAGTCATACACTCTGTGAGGCCCTTGGTGAAATATATCATATTCGTATGCCATGAAGATCTCAGAGGTCATATCTTGGGAGTATTTATTGCTTTAACACATAGATTTTGTCTTAATCTGAACCCTTCAATGTCCATAATTTGCAAGGCTTATAATTTTGTGCTTCTTTCTATACCAGATATGTTATTCTGAACCTAATAGGACCTCTTGATTTGCAAATCCATTGCAAACATATTGTCATTTGAGTGGCCAGTTTTTGTCTTAAGCCAGGTCTCTGGTCGTTTGACATTCACCGATCATCTTTGTATATGACGTTTTCCCACAGCTAACCAACCGTGGCTGTTGACACAGTGTGCCCACAGTCAACGAATGCAAGGTCACCACAAAGGCACATTATTATATGAACAACATGTGACAACTTCACGGTGCAATGGGAGCACTTTCCTTATTTGGCAAGGCCCTGTTACAGCGGAAACAGATGGAATGTTCTTTAATGCCATACTGTAATTGAAAACTACTTCAATAATACCAAGACAGAAACAGGACAGAAAAAAAAAAAAGACATTCTTGTCTCATCACGTACCTGATTTCGTTTTTCAGGGGGTAAACTGGGGTCCCCATCCTGCAATAAACATTAAAACACCATTAGTAATTACTCACCCATATACAGCTGTGGTCATGAAGCAATCACAATTTTTCCCACTTCACAATCTCAAATGGCGAGAAACTCACAGCTCCTCCAGATGTTGCCAACGCATCTCCCCGCTGCTCTCACTCTTTGAAATGATGAGGAATGTAGAAATAACATACACGCCATTTCTCTCAAGCAATGCATCTATTCATTTGTCTCAGTAACTTACAGTCTAAAGGTGAGAACCTACACCAAAAGCATCATGTCAAAAAACCATCAGCCTTAAGATGTTTTTAGAGGTTTTTTTTTAGAGGTTTATCACTTCTCCTGGCCTTGTGTGTGCGGTTCAGCTGTGGGTCAGACGAGCACCTAGCACATCCATTTGTTTTTGATTACAAAAAACAATTGGACCCTTTTTGAGGCACAGACGCACGCATGCACACAGGCCCGCACGCACGCACGCACGCACATGCATGTACACTCACTCACTCTCTCTCACACACACACACACACACACACACACACACACACACACACACACACTTTTCTTAGTTTGCATATAATTTAGTTACAATAAAGAGATGGGGCTGTTTAGTTCTCAGTGTAGTGATGCAGCTATTAGGATCCAAGGCTCAGCCGGTGGACTGCAGACTACAGAGAAGCAGCAGGTGACTGCGGGCGTTTGAAAGAGAGAACATACTGTGCACTACTGAATTACCGACAATTATGATAGGCTGTTCTAAAGCAGAAGAAAAAAATAGAGGATAAAAGGACGTTTCTTTGAAAAAACAAGAATGTTTCTCACAACAGACAAGTAACTATCTTATTTTCTTAAGATATCTTATTTTCAGGTACTCTTACAAGCGATACTATAACCTCTCTGCATTTGAATGGATCTCTATGGGAATTGGCGGGTGGGACTAGATTAAGCTGTAAATTACACAGGAATAGTATGGAACCCATGGTTGGCGAAATGGCTGTCAGTCATCAAGGGTCTGAGGTATCAAGTGAGCCTCAAACCATCACTCTGCTACCAGATATGCAGTAGATATGGATGGATCACTTTAAGGGTTGTTTCTCTTCACAAATTTTCCTATTGAACTCTATGGAAAAATAAGTCAGGAGAAGAAACCCTTCAAGTCATCCATCCATATCTACTGCATATCATAATAGTAATAGTAATTACATTACACTATAGAGTAATGTATGAATAATAGCCCCTATACCATTGGCTCTCCATAGCATAATGTATGTATGATAGTTCCTATACTATGGGTACTCTATAGTGTAATGTATAACCACTATTATATTGGTGCTCCTTAGTGTAATGTTGCCTTACAATGAGCTCCCTGTATTTCTTCTTCAGACCCTGGTGGTGCTCCCTCAGCTGGTTGGCCATTAGCTTGTATTGGTCTCGCTCCTGCTGGCAGCAGTCTAGCTCCTTGGACAGGATGAGCAGGGCCTCCTTCTTGCTCTCCAGCTTGCGCTTGCAGACCAGGAACTGAGGAGAGAGAGGAAGAGAGAAACTGGAGCTAGAGTCTGACCGACACCAAGCAGGTGAGACAGGAAGGCGAAAGTGCTGCATTGTTTCCCTGGTGGCTGGGCTACATTTTATTTTCAAGCTGAATCTGCTCGCTGCCTCTTTCTCCAGGTTTTTCCACACCTCATGTTTCACAACCTCTGTTTTCCCACTGCCCTTGTGAAGCGAAGACATTTCTCATTGTAACCGTGAGAAGTGAATGCACGTGCTCTGACTCAGGCTAAGCAAAGAGAAGCACTGTTGCCCCCTACATTGAAACACAGGAGAGGCACAAATGTGCTTGACAGTCCCTAGGCTAAAAACTGCATTTACATTCAGCACATTCTTACTGAAGGTGATGTACACAGATAACATTTTACATATAATACATTTATACAGCGGGATATTGACAGAAGCAATTTTGGGGTAAGTACGTTGCTCAGAGGTACAAATGGAAGTGTCCCTGTCTGAAATTGAACCTGCAACCTCTGAGGTAAGTCAAGTTCTCTAACCATTACACTACACTGCCACCCTTTACGAATATAAAGAGTGGAGGATATATTATTTTTTACTTCAGTGATTTCTGAGCTCAACTGATTTTTGACACAAGGATCAAGGATGGAAAGGGGCATGTGTTTTCACACAGGAGGCAAGCACATTTGAAACATAATTCACTCTGCACAGTTTACTCCACCTGGGATGATGTGACACTTTCTGTATGTCTGTAGCTTTTGCTTTCTGTTACGTTTTTTTAATTCTTGAATTAATTACAAGTTACCCTTAACATTTACCCCAGCATGAACTGAATAATGACAAAAAAAAAAGACGAAAACAATAAATAAATTCAATTTCTACACAGAAAGAGACTACAGCCCGTTGCAAATTTCAGAGCATTGCAGAGGGTGGAGCGCTCTTTACTAATATTTAGGATGGAACATGCATTGATTATTAAATATTACTGCATGATAATCAATACAATAGAGCTGGTAGTGTATTTTAGTGGATAGGGGTAGAGGCCGTCCTCATTTGCATTTACAACACTCATGTGGAAACAGTCTCACGCATTAATCTTCTGCTTTAACTATCAACGAACAGGCTTGCGCAGCGAACATTAATTTAATTAGAAAAAGAAAAACACTTTTCAAAAGTGTGGTCTTTTAATGCATGAATGAAAAATACATTTTGAAACAACAAAACAAAATTGTGTATCAAGCATATCATGTATGTAGGAATATACAATACAAGTTTGGTGTGGGTGTAGTAGGCAGTGTTAGGTTGTATGCTGCAGTGCACTGCTGGGGAATGTGGAAAAAGCAGACGCTAATAAACTCAACAAATTGATTAAGCCAGGCCGGCAGGGTTCACGGTTGCAAAGAAGCTCAACCCGCCTGAAGTGACCGCAGAACAGCAAATTTCAAAGGCAATCGTGTCGTAGACTGCAGCCCTCACAGCATCCCCTCTACAGAGCAGGGATGCAAATGCAGAGCACGTTTCCCGCTCGTTTTATTGCACCAAGATGCTCCGTAGAGAGATTTTGACAATCGTTCCTCCCTACAGCAATAAGATGCTTAATGAGTGCATGTGAATGGGCGTGGGCGTGTGACAGTGTGGCACATATGCTCAGGTTCTGTCGGTGGTGTTTTTGTTCTTTTATACATTATTGTATAAGCATACCGGGTTTTACTGTTCACTTGTGTTGTGTTGGCTGGTTCATTGTGCTTTTGGGATACAGGCCATTTGTAGTGTTCCTATTGCCCTGTGAAGTTCACCTTGGGGACCAATAAATCTTTATTCCGCACTACTGCTATTACAACTACCCAGTTAAAATGCAATGGTAGGTGGCGACCAAGCACATAAACAAGACAGGTTATGGACAGACCTGCAAACCTATGCTTATCGAAATCCGCAAACTAAGACTGCACAGTGGTGAAATCATCAGAAAGCATTTTACTGCATTCTGTCAAAACGCTATCGCAGTTTTTTGTTTTTTTTCAGTGTGCATGTTGTTCCTTTGTGAAGTAATACAGACTAACAAAGTACCTCTGCTACAGTAGTTTTACATATAGAACATGCGTATGTTTATATCTGCACACCATTCAAACTTACTACCATCTGATATTAAACCACTAGCCAAGTAAGAACGAACAGCCCCTCCCACTTCACTGGAAACTAATCAAACACACACTGCTCTGCACCTGTGGAAAAATAAACACAAACCTGTTTAAAGGTGGGAGATAAGACTGGAGCTATTCTTGCCGACGGGAAAGCTTTAACAGCACAGTGTTAAGACACAGAAAAGAGTGGTGTGTGAATTGTGCTAAGGAAATTACAAACTGATAACTACACAACCTCTGCCAAAAGGTGGCTCAAGAATGTTCTCCCTTAATCCTCACTTTTGTCAAAGTCTGGTGCCATTCTATGGACAGAACAGCAAAGTTTCAAAGTCCGTCAGTTTCCAGACACTGATTCAATATAATTAGCAGCTAATTTTCTACATATTTAGTTCTGATGTTTAATTAGATCATTAGAACATGGAAGAAGAGATTGCAGGTTGCAACCTGCAATCAAGCAATTTTCTGTTTCTAATCAGACTTGTGGACTGAAACTGCTAGAATTTCATGTTCCTCTGACATCTGTTTCCTACGTGAATCCCATACCAACAAGTCAAATCGAGGACATCTGCCTTTTGTGTTACATTACAAAATGTTCATTTTTATCTCCAATTCAGACCGCTGGCCTACATGTCATGAAGTAGACACATGTACAACCATCTGGAAAAACCAAGGTGATCATTTTATTCATTTTTGAATCAGTGCATAATCTAAGTAAAACATGTCAATTTTGCATAGCCCTTGTTTTGGAAATATTCAACTATCTCTTATATTACAAAGATGAATTCCAAAGTCTATGAAAGTAATTTTCTGATCCTCTAGGTTTTTCTTTGTCCCAAGTGCTTCAAAGGGTTCCATAGTCTATGGCTCAAATATCAGCCCTGTGCATCACACTCACATACCATTGATCCGTTAGCCTAGGAAACAATCTTTCATGATAAAAGTTACTGTTTTATACTTAGCATGTGATTATTGGTGCTGTTTCAGGTCTATATCACACACAAAACCAAAACAAACAGCGTAGAAATAGTCTTCACGTTTGACTTCATACTGCAATACGTACACATTGGTGTGCATACTGCAATATGTTCACACTGGAGTTTATACTGCAATAGCAGAATTGGTATTTACTTCATACATTATATCGTTTTCAGCAATTCAGTACGGTAGCCTAATCCATCAGCGTAAAATGCAAAAGCACAAAAATTGCTTTGCAAATTCATTCAAATCGAGAATTACTCTTGCACTTGTAAAACAAGCTGGTTTTACGCAAAAATAGCCACGAAAATGACTTGCGGGCGGATATAGAAGTATTTCTATATGATCCTATTAAAATTGTTTAGGTTTGTGGTGGAACCATAGACTGTATGAAAATAGGGTGGAACGCAATGTTAACTTCCTTCCTTGCCATATGTATGTGGAGGGCATACTGTAGGCAGCACCACGATACCATATTTAGTGTGGGTGTAAAATCTTTATTAGTACATGGTACCGGGTACTGTAGGATACACATATGACATGATCATGACGAGTGCAGACAGGGCAACCGAAATGGACAGCCACCAGTATTTACGCCTTTAAGGTGGGAAAGCCAACAACATACAACTTTTCAGCTGCACAGAGCATGATTTTCACTTGCTATGCTCGTAGTGTTTATTAGGTTTGGTTACTGCAGGGACGCATCATTACGCTGAGGGCTTCTTTTTCTTTAGCAGATGGCAAAATCATTATGACTGCATTTGATCTGGGACAGCAAATTTCCTCCCACGAAACTGGATCATTTTCGACTGTCAAAAGAGAGGCTGTATCGCACTCACCTCGCTCACCAAACCTTGCCAGTCATTTTCGTTCCTTCTGGAAGAATTCATTTCTGCTGGCTTTCTCGAAAATTAAAATGTCACGTTTGCAAGTATCAAACACGGCGCTGGTGAAAGCGACTGTACTGAACGATAAGCACATTAAGCAGTTAGGTTAACGGGGATTTTCCTCTTCTTCGTACGACTACGCCACTTCACTTCTATCTGCTGTTTAACTTACGTCAGCTGTTGCAGAAGGGCGGGCCAGGATGTGGGGTACAAGGAAGCGGATTTTGACCAAATTCTCTGTGAGTTCGAGGTTAAAATCCCGGTTTTTCCCCCGAGAAATACTGCTAATATTTTAATATTTTATAGTATATATAATAATATTATAATTAGCAAATATAAAAATACTGACACATTGCGTCAATTCTGGAGTAGCCTACAGCATCCCATATTATCTGAATTGCAAGATTATTTTTAGTCAGCAAGTGCCTCACCGTGGTCCACATGCAAGAGCAAACAATGCAAAAACATGAGTGATAAAGAGGTGATATAAATATATCACTCGTAAAATACTCGAATCTTATTTTGCTGGCCACTCTAGGGTGGAAATGTTTTGGAGAATCATACTCATACTCCGAGGTGCATGCGTCCTTTAAAATGCAAACCTTGGAAAAATAAGTTATTTTCGGACGTTTATTTATTTACAGGCTACTGCATATTCAGGATGTGAAATGTTAATTTTCGGATATATATATTTTTTGAATTCAGTGCGTGAATTGTTGCACCTGCATTAGACTGAACACGTGTTCTCCTAGGCTATTTGGCATTGTAATGGTGCTAGTAGCGTTTTGAACACAAGATGGTGTACCTGAGCTCGGTAACGTACAGTTTATGGAAATTTTCCGCTTCCATCATAGTGACGCATCAATTGAGTTGCTATGTACGTGTAACAAATATATTTAATACAGTTTTAAAAAAATAAAATCCTTTATGCCAACCATGATTTCGTATTGGCGACACCCTCTGGTGAAGCACAGGGTACTATATCGTCCTTAGATAATTCGACTTGAAAGGGTTATATTTTGTGTTTGTTTATAGCATTTTCATCTGAAAGTTACCATTAGATAACGGACCACCGTAATATAATTGTTTTAGTTTCGTTTTGTTTGTAAAAAATAATAATAATTAAAAAATAAATAAATAAATATTTTTTCCTAGAACTTTAGACTTATATACAAAGCAAACAGAGGAGCATGCCATGAATTTATTCACAAGTGATATTATCTTTATCCTATAATTGTAATCAAAACCTTGACGTTTCTATTTCATGCAAACATCCGATTAATATTAATTTACACTGCAGCTAATTCGGCGTGTGCATAACTGCAACGTTTTGCGAAATGTAGGCTACTACTTATTATTCATGGCCATGCTGTGCATCAGATTTAGACAGTGTTAGCGTCTTTGTCGTATGAGGACAAAATCTTGTTGTATGAGGAAAATAAGACTTGTCATTATTACATTATCATTTTTTCTTCATCAATGGACAATGCAATTAGGTTAATCACAAAGTCTTTACTGGACAATGGGTTTTAAGGTCGATTTTATGGTGCTTTCAGATTCCTAGCCACTTTGGGTCACATTCATTTTTGTGTTCCATGCATGCATCCTTCTGCTGCCCTCTAGTGACAGCGTAGCCACACAGCAGACACTATTAGCCAAAGTCACTTACAGCAGTGCACGTCACATAGTGAGCAAACACCACAAGAGTTGAAGAGAGGCAACATCGCAATACTGTAAGTGCCATTGTCAAGATGCATGCCTCAAGACCTGCAAGATAAAGGGAAAGAGTGCTTAGGATTTTATTAAATAGAAAGGTAAGGCATAGTCTGAGAAGGTACATTTTTTGACATTTATGAAAAACAGCCAGTGATCTTACCTATTGACTGGAGAAGGCCAGTCCACCATCAGGGAATGAGGGCAGAGAAGAGCCAGAGCCATGAGGAGTGGCTGTCAGATGCTCAATGAGATGGCACAGCCAGCTGCTGAGAGGATGCTGGATGGGGAGATCTGGTTTTGGTATAATGGTTAGAGTAGAAAGGGTCAGTACCATTCACAGCTTGGTATGCCAAGGTGAGTGATTTGAACTAAATGTGGGGAACCACTGGAAGCCATCTACCGTTTTTAATACAAAATACAAAATTAGGAGTGAGAATAATATTTATTTGGTTAATGAGTGACCCTCCTACTGAATCCCTTGGTGGTAGCATAATTCTATGTGTGATTTGTTTCATACCACTGTATAGACTGGACCTTTCAGGATATATGATGCACCAAATTTCATAGTACATTTTGTATCTGAAACCAAGAACCTGACTCAGCCTTTTTTTTTTTTTTACAACAGCCCTCCCCTTCTATTATAAGGTTCCAAAGGTCTATTTTTCAAAACCAAGGGAAAAGTTGCCTTGAGCTGACCATTTACCTTACCTCACTCACCTAAGCACTTCTGTCACCACAACCCAGACACTTTTTAATCTTTCTGTGGATACGTTTAGAGTGAATCATGTCAAAACCGAGGATGAATGCAAGCATAAAATAATCTTTTTCTGTATTGCATTGGCATTGCACCAGCAAATTTGTATTCATTTTTGGTATCAAATTAACCTCCAATTAGATTGAGGCCTATACTAGTAGTAGACCTACAGTGCATCCGGAAAGTATTCACAGCGCTTCACTTTTTCCACATTTTGTTCTGTTACAGCCTTATTCCAAAATTGATTAAATTCATTTTTTCCCTCAAAATTCTACACACAACACCCCATAATGACAATGTGAAAAAAGGTTTTTTGAGATTTTTGCAAATTTATTAAAAATAAAAAAATAAAATTTCTCATTTACATAAGTATTCATACCCTTTGCTTTAACGTATTTTTAAAGTATCGTATTTCATATTTGGTCGCATATCCTTTACATGCTGTTACTTCCTGAAGTCTGTGACCATCAACATAAAAAAACTGTCGATATCTTATTTTCAGGTACTGTTACAAGCGATACTATAACCTCTCTGCATTTGAATGGATCTCTATGGAAATTGGGGGGTGAGACTAGATTCAGCTGTAAATTACACTGGTACAGTATGGAACACATGGCTGGCTAAATGGCTGTAAGTTATCAAGGGTCTGAGCTATCAAACGAGCCCCAAACCATCACTCTGTTGCCAGATATGGAGTAGATGTGGATGGATCACTGCAAGGGTTATTTCTCCGGACTCATTTTCCTATAGAACTCTATGGGGAAAAAAGTCAGGAGAAACAACCCTTAAAGTGATCCATCCACATCTACTTATGGTATGAATACTTATGTAAATGAGAAATTTTATTTTTTTATTTTTAATAAATTTGCAAAAATCTCAAAAAAACTTTTTTCACATTGTCATTATGGGGTGTGGTGTGTAGAATTTTGAGGGAAAAAATGAATTTAATCAATTTTGGAATAAGGCTGTAACAGAACAAAATGTGGAAAAAGTGAAGTGCTGTGAATACTTTCCGGATGCACTGTATATCTATGTGGTCTACTTATCAATGTTCACTGGCCAAAGATGTTCAGGTAAAGAATCAATGAGTTTATTTTGTCAATCAATAGGAATGCATTGCCATATCTATGAGAATTATATATTATTAAATGAATATTTATGAAAACAATGAAGAGTTTATTTAATTTAGTTCAGTTGAAGTTGAAGCAAAATATTGTAATGTAAAGACCAAGATTGTAGATGTTCTCATACACAGTAGAGTAACTATAATACTTACTTTATTTACTGCCTCAGATTCCAAGGTGTCTCACTGATGATTTACCATAAAATAAACATGATAGTTTGATTGTCATAATTTAATTGAACCCTGTCCAAAAACATGCACAAAAAGCCGAGAGTTCTTAAATCAAAATAAAGTTCTACTTGCTAATCTGAGAATGCTTAGAGATAACAGGAGACAGTTTTTAATCATTAGCATTTTTATTTAGAGTTTTCAGAATAGTCATAATAATATGGATAACATTCAATAAGCTAAAAAACATCCTATCCTATTTCTATACAAAACAATTACATGTCATACAGCTTGCGTATCTGATTAAGTGGTACTATAGGGCATAATACCAAAGGAATTCCATATGAGTAATAGTAGTACTAGATGCAATGCAGATTTTTTCCAAGATTTCAAGTTAATCAGACATGGATGTACTGGACATTCATTATTGAACAGCATGCTCTCACAGGCTGCATTAGTATTTTTTGGTTGTGTGCAAACCATTTCAATGGCATTCAAAGTGGCATGAGACATTGAAAAGAGAGATATTTGTTCCATTATAGTTAAGATCAATGTTAAAAAGACTCCCTTACATTATTGTATTACACAAAGGAAATAACTGATTTATCTGACTGTGACAATCTGATAACAAAGCATACTGTATGGTCCCCATATATATCCACCCAGGAAAAATCTACTTCTGTTGTTGGTTGTGGCATGAAATTGTTAAAGGGAATTCACCATGATGCTATAAAAACCCATACTGCAGTGCTGAGGACAATGGTGGAACAGGGCAGCTGGTACATTTGGCAGAACTGAACCACGACCCTGTCAGTACAATACCCTACACAATTTTAAAATGTAATATAAGAGCACCTCCCCCACCCCATTTAAACACGTACAAAACAATACTCAGAGACAAAATATTGGAAGGTACAGAATCAAACGCCTCTCCTTCCTGTTCTTCATTTGTTAAAAACCTTCCCTTTTTAGGCCACCCAGGAGGCCACATGTGAAATGTTATTTACTTCAGCCATTTTAGCTGGCAGGAAACACAATAATTTGCGGTTCACGGTGAAGGTCTGCCAAACTGGCAAGTGAAAACAAGCCTGTCTGTATTAAAGTGATGCACAGAGGGGATGGAGAAAGAGAGAACTCTACGTGTCTAGCAGTCTGTAATCTGGACAGCTACCACAAAGGGTGCAGTTTATCATCCTCAGACACACGGCCCTGGGTGAATACTGGGTGAAAGAACGTGCTTTGTCAGGACGCTGAGCGAGACAAAGAACCGCTCCATCTCTCTCTGTCCTCCCGTAGATCAAAAACCACACATTTACAAAATACTTGTCCTGTAAAACTTTCTTACATCCCTAGTTAACCCCCCCACCCCTCCACTTCACCATCCCAACAGTTGGGATTTGTGCCATGCCTATTGTCTCTATAGTGTGCTGGGACTTGAATGAAAAATGATCATAAAATCATAATGCAGTATTGAACACTGTATTTGAGATTGTGTGTATAGGTAAGTGAAGCTTTGGTATCAAATCAAACTAGACTGAGACCCAGATTCAATCTGTAGAGGAAACAATTTGTCCTTAATCACTAGTAATGGAACTGAGCAAGTATAAGCCCCCCCTTATGAGTTCAGTAACAAAAAAAGCTCTGCTAAAATCAAGAAAGTGCAGCACAACTTGAATTAGCAAATAAACGATAAGTAGAAGATGCATTAGAAATGACACATATCTGGACAAAACTGGTAGAGAAAATCCAGGAATAAATCCAACCGCGTAATAGTAGATATGAATCTAGATAGAATCAGTCTGTTCACTTCATGGATTGACTGATAGACAGCCAAAAATGCCAAGAACACTCTTGGGACCTACTTGCAACACTGTAAAGGTAATCTAATACTGAATACAAGGCAGACAGAAAAGACCACGATATGTCTTGACCATTCAAGGTAAAGAGTTATTTGAATCCATTAGTGTGGTTTTGTCTGGGAATTTGTGCTTACGAGGGTCTATCTGCATTCAAAGTGGAGCTCTTACAGTACCTCTCTGGAGAGAGTATTACTGGTGACAATCATGAGCAAGGACAATGGATGCTACAGGGCTTAATACACACAGCCATTGAACAGGCAAGGCAATGTTCTCTCCATGGGATATTTGGCAACTAAAGTCACATGGACAAAGACATTTTTTTAAATCTTAGCTAAGCTGAAATTGAAATGGCTTTACCATGATTTTGAATGTATTATATATTTGTTATCTTGGATAAAGCTGAAGTAACTGCTGTTTTTCAATACCTGTGCATATCAAATGTTTAAAAGAGTGCTGCAATCTTAATTTTAAAACCTTTATACAAATGCATGAAACACAAAGTATGAATTCAAACCTGATAATAACACATGAATCCTCTCTCTGTCCATTTGACTATCTCTCTCTCTCCCTCTCAAATCTCCAACTGACAGAGGAAGAGGTTGGACCTGGGCAAGCCCTGGGTCCTGGCCTACATTCACAAACTGAGATCAATGATGATGTGCTCAAAGATCTGTGTGTTGCCTTTGAAACTGGAGGAGAAGACGAAATCCCGGCGATCCGTGGACACCACAGTGAAGGACCGTGGTGCCTGGATGTAGACCTCCTTGAACCTCTCAAAGAGTTTCTTTTCCTCATTCCACAGGTACATATGTGAAAAGGTGTAGTCGCTGCCCAGGGCCAGGTAGTATCTGTCTTTGAAGGAGAAGGGCTGCATGATCATAGAGCCACGCGAAGGCAGGGCCTGCACCTCCACAATCTGCTTGTTGGTCCACCTGAGGACCTTAGAGTCGCCGATGTACCGGGTCATGGCCAGGTAGAGCTCCTCTTTGATGTGAAAGGCTTTGACAGCCACCACGTCCTCCATGTTAGGGATCTCGCCATGCTGCACAAACTTCTGAGTGCTCTTATCCCACTGGTAGATGACCGGGACCTGTGAGCGGCTGGCTAGGATGAGGTGGGCCTTCCCGTCCAAGTTGATGAACTCTGCGTCCGTGTCCCGGAACCACTCGTGCAGGGATTGGTAGGAGTAGAATCCCTTGTCGTTCCATTTGTACAGAGTGGACAGGCCCGCCTTGGAGCTGTCAGCGATCACAAAGAACCACTCTGAGCCAATCTGGAAGGCTTCAATGTCATTGGGCTTGGAGATCTTGCTCACCTCAATGTCTTGAAACTTGGTGAACTTGCTCTGGTCTTCGTCAAACTTGTAGATGTGTGAGCCTCCAAATAGCTGGGCCACAATGACGAAGACCTGGTTGTCAATGATGACAGACTTGCATCCAACTATCGACTGTCCTGAGTTTCAACAAACACAAAGGGCAGTTTCTAAACGACATGGTGTAAAAGATTTTTTGGAGAACTTTATTATGACACAGTTTATTATGTTTACACCATGATACACACAGACATCATCTACTAAGACCTATTGAAAAATAAATGTTTTACAGGAAACAGGAAATCAGCTGACGAGCCACAAAATTGAAAAACTGTAAATATTAATTTCCCAACTTCAAGTGTTGGGAATAAGTATCAAGCATGCTAATCAAACAGGCACAATGAAGCCTACGCTGAGCAAAATGAATGAGAGGCGCTCCACGTAAGATGCTTTTTTTTGGAAGACCTTGGCAGTCAGATGACTGTGCTATGTCGGAACACTCATTTCACTCATTTCACACCGTCTGCAGTCCACTGTCTCCATAGGGAACATGCCTGAGGGAACAAAGATTTAAGGAGGCAGAGCATTAAACCTGCATTACAATGGGCCTACCAGTGATATTGTCATAACTCCTGAAGGTCATCTCAATGTGGTCCCATTCCATGACCATGCAGCTCTCTGTGGTTGGGGCAGCGATGGCCACATAGACATCATTCTTATAGGAGAAGGTGTCCACTGACAGTGACTCTGTGGCCACTGACTGATGGAGGACAAAGTCTGAACAGAGAGGATGGAGGATTATCAAACACATAATATTACACTGCACTCATTGCTCAACAGTAGCCAGGAAAGTTGACCTTCTTTCCAAAGCAGATGGAAATAGTTTAATTTTCTGTGGTGGATAATAGTAATGAAGTCAATGTCCAAAATGGTTGAATGCCCTTTGAAAATAACAGGCATGAAAAAGAAGTTTGCTGAAGAACTGTAAAAAGAAGGTGGTGCATCGTGAGTCTGCTCCTCAAGCACATAAAACTCTGAACATATCTGTACACATTTGTTAGGACAGTAACCAGGGAGGCTGAATCTCCGGTGGCACTGGGTTGCAATGTCTCTGCCTTTTCTGACCTCAGTGTCTGTGCCTTTTCAAGCTCAGTGTCTGTGCCTTTCTGACCTCAGTGTCTGTGCCTCTCTAAGCTTGGTGTCTGTGCCTTTTCAAGCTCAGTGTCTGTGCCTCTCTAAGCTTGGTGTCTGTGCCTTTTCAAGCCCAGTGTCTGTGCCTCTCTAAGCTTGGTGTCTGTGCCTCTCTAAGCTCAGTGTCTGGGCCTCTCTAAGCTTGGTGTCTGTGCCTTTTCAAGCTCAGTGTCTGTGCCTTTCTAAGCTCAGTGTGTGTGCTTTTTCAAGCTCAGTGTATGTGCCTTTCTGACCTCAGTGTCTGTGCCTCTCTAAGCTTGGTGTCTGTGCCTTTTCAAGCTCAGTGTCTGTGCCTTTCTAAGCTCAGTGTCTGTGCCTCTCTAAGCTTGGTGTCTGTGCCTTTTCAAGCTCAGTGTCTGTGCCTCTCTAAGCTTAGTGTCTGTGCCTTTTCAAGCTCAGTGTCTGTGCCTTTCTAAGCTTGGTGTCTGTGCCTTTTCAAGCTCAGTGTCTGTGCCTCTCTAAGCTTAGTGTCTGTGCCTTTTCAAGCTCAGTGTCTGTGCCTTTGGGGTGTGTCGTCTTTGCTGATAGGTGCTAACGGACGGAGTCACCTGTGGAGATGCACTCGTTGCGCAGGCTGGGGAGGTCATTCAGGCGTTTGCCCTTCATGTCCTCGGGGCCGGCACACATCACATCCGACACCGTGGCGTTGGTGCTTTTCAGCCACGTCATCAGCCACTTGGCCCGGCAGTCGCACTCAAACATGTTCCCCCGCAGGTCACTGTGGGGGAAATGCATACCATCAAAAGCAAATCAATCCTAGCTGAGTGAGTGTCCTTAAATTGTCCCCAGTGCAACAATACTGTAAACACCTCAGGAAGTAGTGAGTATATGCACAGTGACAGGAGCCTCACACTCCTGGTGTATCAGATGTGGCCATCTGAGAAACTCCTGCACTTCTACTGATTCTGGCCTAATTCCAGTCTGAAGTCCACTCCTCATTGAAGTTAAATCTCCTAAAGCTATCTGCTAACTCTGTGAGTAAACAGTAATTGTGTAATTACACTGAAATTGCTCCCACTAACATATTACATGTTGAAAAAGGTTTTTGCTACCAATGAAGCAAACTGGTATATATAAAAGCTCCCATTAGAAGGATTTATCAAATCAACCAAACAATAAACTACACATACTATTTATATTTATTACAATATGGACATAAAAAATGATATACCTTTTTCAATGTATGTACTGTATGTTTTGATGTATACACTCATTTAAAATTGTATGTTTATTGCTGGGTAGGAAAAATAATTTGAGCTATAGAGTAGACTATTGCATCTTATCTTTAAATCTGTCTGATATAGGTATGTCAGGTTTTATTGTACATATAGCAAAAAATGTCATTTCTGTTTTATCATATTATTTTTATAGGATTGATATACATATACATGGTGCATTTTATAGCTAGTTTACATCTCAAAAACACAATTACTGTACCAGACTCACAGTCCTATGCAAGCAATAAATCCTTGCGTGTTTTTTTCCGTACGTGACAGCTTTCTTGCATACCCTGAATGTAAACACAGCATTCTTTATATTTAAACAAAATAATAAATCTGATTTATGTTAAATGACTTAAAATAATTAGCTAAAAACTTTATTCCTCACAATATCATTTTAAATTGATAATGGTATTTGAATAAAATATTATTTTGTGAGAACAATCAAACAAGAAATTAAATTTGAATCCAAATTCAAATGAAACTCTTAAATATTATGTTGCCTTCAAATGTAGTGATGACACAATGTATCATTCTCTTTCAGTAATCTGGAAGTTATCACATACAAGAAAACCACGCCACGCTCCATATCAACAACAATCTACATTGACAGGGATAAAATAAATACAAATATGTATGGTTTAATGTGTGTATGTGCAAATTAAAATACAGACAATTCTGGAGCAGAAAGCAAATATGAAATGCAATGCAAATATCTAAATACAATACATATATTAGTTCAGAGGGAGCAAATACCTGTTGTTTTACGAAAAGTTTATTTCGGCTGCATTGAAGTGCAACGCTGCCCACACATTCCATTAAATATATTGATACTGGAAAGCATGTTGAAAAAATACTACTTATTGTGTACATAACTGCATTGAGTGAATTGCCAACTCACAGCTCTATCAAAGAGTCCAGATCGATGAAGAGATCCCTTGGCAAAGCCTTAATGTGGTTGTTTGCCAAAGACCTGTAAGAGCAGCCAGTTGATAAAGAGAACAGCAAGTCAGCACTGTAGTTTCCAGTGGGTGACAGAATAATGACAAATCCAGTGATGATAACAATAATTGTGACGTACAGATGGGTCAGGTCCCGAAGACCTCTGAAAGCATATCTGGATGTTGTCTCTATCTTGTTACTCTCTATGAATCTGTCAAATCAAAGAGGTGTAAGGTTGTCAAAACAGAGAGAGCATGTCTGCAAAGCATACATTTGGAGAACAGCTTAAGTGACAGGAGCAAAAAAGAACCGAATACTGTAACCCTTTCAGCCTATGTCATGTTTTTCAGATATGTCAGATCTTTTTAATATTTCTATCGTGCTAAGTCTCTCTTGAAAAGTAATTTATCCAAATGGGACTTCCTGGTAAAATAAGGGTTAAATAAAATATGTTGTAATATGCATTGATTTTTCTGTGACACACCTACAAACAGATATGTGTAACACCCAGAGCAGAATCTACTGTTCCTGAGGCTGACTATAGAGAATGTTCCACTTCAGAGCTGTAATCTCATGCAGAATCATCCCCCTTCTGTCCTTGGCCTTCAAAGACAGCAAAGCTAATGTCAAACACTCCTGGTGAGTCGAAGCACCCGTATGTAACAACGTCAGTGGTTGGGTGGGTGGGTTCTGAGCATGTGGGCGTGGTGCATAGTCCCGCTACTGTCCTTGTGGTTTGCTACCACACTTCTCCACATCACTATTCTGCTCAATCGCCACATAGTGTCAGCAATCACACTGAAACCAGACACTTACAGATATTCAAGGTGCGGAAGTCCAGTGAACGCATCGTCCTTTATGGTTGTAAATGAATTTGAATTAAGAAGCCTACGGGAAAGAGAAATAATAAGACTGGTTATACTGGCTTGAAGATTTCCACATTAAGTAAATAAACAAATATAATAGGTACCACGCAGTATCAATTAAATTCTAATTGAAATCTGATCAAATCTGCTCAGAGTACTCAGAGAGTACAGAGAGAATGTGCAAGAGTAAAATATATTCTATCAGAGTTAATTTCACACTGAACGTTTTGCTGTGCAGAGGACTATATCATTAATTCTAAAGCTAGATTTAGCAGCTGAATAGAAACCACAGGAATTAACTTACTAAGTTACAATAAAAACAACACACTGCATTACTCTAGAAATGAATCACCATTCCATGGATGAATAATACAGATTTTATACAGTGCTTGTTTATAAATGTTTGAAACCTCAGAGATATCATCCAATAAAAGTAAGAGCATTTACATATCATCAGCGCGTATTCTCTGATATTTAAATACACAGTACAATTATGGCCAGTATACTTACATTTTGTACTTTAAAGATGAAAAAATATATTATAAAAATGTTTCCTGAGCAATCAGGAAAACTGACCATCAGTTTTTCCATAATTCCTAAATGATCAAAGCAGCTATTATGGAGATATTTTGATGCTCTGTATATTTTTTGTTTTGTTCCAACAGTCTGTTGATCAGAGGCAACATCAGTTTTATTCCATGCCCTTTCATTACCGTGGCAACAGAGACTAGGCACAGTGGTATAATGTCCTAATGTCCTGTAGGACAGTTACACTCTGTTCCTCGGACCAAGGGCTCAATGTGCATATGGGACTCATGGTGTCAGTGTCCAGCGAGCAGCTGGTAGCAATCACTTGGCAGCTTTGAGCAGGCAGAACCCAACTGTTCTGAGTTTTTGGCCAATGCCGTGTGGGCATTCATGCAGGTTGTAGCCCTGCTCTCTCACCCTTACAGCTCGGTAGCAACCAACGCAAATCATTTTATTTGGTATGAATGATCCCTGTAACAGGGATGATCGATGGGTTCTTGCGAGGAGTCAGTATCGCGGCACTGAATGGTAAGTAGCCTGGTCTGCTACAGCATGTGTCTCAGATGTTCTTGGAGACAGTGCTTTTTACAGTCAGTGCCGTTGCGGGGCTTTCTGGGACACTGAGTCGTCGCGTGACAGAACCACAAAGATAGCTCTCATAATATCGCCCAAAGGCCTACAAATGAGGAGGATGTTTCAACAGACAGGGGTGTATATCCGCTGCTCCCTAAGGGCCTGGGCTAAGGTGATTGAATAGATTGCCTATGTGTCACTGTTGACATTTTTGTCAATTAAATATTATCCTAGGCTAAAAGGTTTTGCATTGTCTGTTTTATAGTGGGTCACTGTTTTTGGATAGGAAGGGTAGGCTATCAGTTGCAGCCTCCTTGTTTGTAGTGCAATGTGCTGTGTTTTTTAAATGTTTTATATATGTGCTGTGCATTATTCTATCTACCTCCTCTATAGGACACCTAGATAAACACTGACGGCATTCCCATCTCTGAACCTGACACAGCTGAACTTTGCTGGAGTTTTTAAGCCAGACATTCAGACCAACAAAACACATTTCATTCCATATTCACTGCGAAATGATTTCATACCACACAAAAAAACAAATTATGAATGATAGTTGTAATGTTGACTTACAGTAATTGTATAGAAGGCATGTGTGAGAACATAGCCTCCTTTATTTCGGAAAATGTCCCATTTACAATGCTCCTGAAAAAAAGAAAAGAGATATGAAACAAGATTCTGACGCTACAACCTATTAAGCACTAATAACGCACGTAGCTCCTGCATATCTGTGTCAAACAGCCTATAATTGCACGAATAAAACTATTTTGTGCATGGAGTAAATGACAACACAGGCGTATTTCTTTGTTATCAATACATCCACCGAATTATTAAAAAAACACACATGGAAATCTAAACACGGAAACAACTTACTGAAAATTAAACAAGCTTTGCGCAAAGCACTAAATACCGGAATAATCTAAATACTCAGACCGACACTACTGTTGTGCAAAACAAATGCAACACGCGCATTTAAAAACACCCTTTCATTATATCTTCTCTAATCTCTGATCAGAAATCTCGATACTTACAGTGAATTGATGTCGTTAGGGGTTATCCGTGGGACATACGAAGACCCGACACAAATAATCGACTCCTTGGAGCAAGTACACGCAGAAGGACATCTGAAAACCCTTCTGAGATTAACCGGTGGAGTCAAACATAAAACAATTAAAGACAGTATCGAACAATGCATAGCGATAGACAACATCTCGCCTGCACGGCTTGCATGGGTATAATAAGAAGAGAACGCTGCTACTCTTAAACCCTGCACCATGAAATGCTGCACCGAATCCCTGACATCAGCATTTCAACTGCAGCCCCCTTCGCCGAATTCATTATTTATTACGCACGCTATACCGTTGATTCTTAGTTAGACTGTCCCATTTAAACATGTTTTTAAAAGACCCCACTAGGCCTACTTACAACCGCACGGGCCAGTTACGATGAATGCAATTCCCAGAATAAGACTGTGGTAATTTTGTGTCATTTAATTAAAGAAACAAAGGAACCAGTCAAAACTTCAGTGAATTGATACGTTGTATTTTGAGTTCATTTGGAAAAGGCGTTTTTGAAATCACTAATTGTGATAAAGCTTTGTCCTAATTGTGTGTGCGCGTGCGTACAGTAAGCATTTATACATTCACACAATTGTTGTTGCTTTGAACACAATGTTGGCTAAATGGCTCTAAGTCATCAAGGGTCTGACGTATCAAACAAGCCTTAAACCATCACTCTGCTGCCAGATATGCAGTAGATATGGACGGATAACTTGAAGGGTTTCTTCTCCTGACTTATTTTTCAATAGAGTTCAATAGGAAAATTTGTCAGGAGAAACAACCCTTAAAATGACCCATCCATATCTACTGCATATCTGGAGCAGAGTGATGGTCTGAGGCTCACTTGATACCTCAGACCCTTGATGACTTACAGCCATTTCGCCAACCATGTATTCCATACTGTTCCAGCATAATTTACAGCTAAATCTAGTCCCACCCCCCCCCCCCCCCCCCCCCCCCCCCCCCAATTCCTATAGAGATCCATTCAAATGCGGAGAAGTTATAGTATCCCTTGTAAGAGTACCAGAAAATAAGATATCAAGAATCTTTTGATATTGTTGGGTCACAGACATCAGGAAGTCATGGCCATTCAAATGCAGAGAGGTTATAGTATCGCTTGTAAGAGTACCTGAAAATAAGATATCAAGAGTCTTTTTATGTGGTTGAGTCACAGACATCAGGAAGTCATGGCATGCAAAGTACAGTGAGCACCATAATTCAATGGACAGTGGACATATTTTGTTATTTTGGTTCTGTACTCCAGCACTTTTGAGTTTGAAAGGATACAATGACAATGAGGTTGAAGTGCAGACTGTCATCGTTAATTTGAGGGTATTTTCATCCATATCAGATGAACCGTTTAGAAATTATAAAACCTTTTTCACATAGCCCCCCCCCCTTTTTTTGGGCATCAAAAATACTGGACAGTTTAACATAATGTAGAATAAAGTAATGATTTTTAATATTTGGTCGCATATCCTTTGCATGCCAAGACTTCCTGATGTCTGTGACCCAACAATATCAAAAGACTCTTGATATCTTATTTTCTGGTACTCCTACAAGTGATAATATAACCGCTCTGCATTTGAATGGATCTCTATGGGAATTTGGGGGTGGGACTAGATTTAGCTGTAAATTATGCTGGAACAGTATGGAATGCTTGGTTGGCGAATACTTGGTATGTCAGACCCTTGATGACTTAGAGCCATTTAGCCAACCATGTGTTCCATACTGTTCCAGTGTAATTTACAGCCAAATCTAGTCCCACTCCCCAATTCCCATATAGATCCATTCAAATGCAGAGAAGTTATAGTATCACTTGTAAGAGTACCAGAAATTATGTTAAACTGTCTGATATTTTTTGATGCCCAAAAATGTGTGTGTGGGGGGGGGGGGGGGGCTATATGACTATATCAGCTGATATGTATGAAATACCCTCAAATTAAAGCTAACAATCTGCACTTCAACCTCATTGTCATTGTATCCTTTCAAACTCAAAGTGCTAGAGTACAGAACCAAAATAACAAAAAAAATGTGTCACTGTCCAATGAATTATGGTGCTCACTGTATATGCAACCAAGTATTAAATATGATGACTTTATTTAAGTTTATGTTAATTTGTCCAGTTAATTTTGGTGCCCTAAAATGGGGGGACTATTTGTAAAAATGGCTACAATTGCTACACAGTTCACCCGATATGGATGTAAAAGCCCTCAAATTGAAGCTGAGTCTTCACTTTAACCTCATATTCACTGTTTCATTCAAATCCAATGTGTCACTGTCCCAACACTTTTAGAGTGCACTGTATATACATAGACACACACACGCGCACAAAAACATTTCTTCTTCCTCTAGTGATGCTACCAGGAAGGCCACATTTGCTAAACTGTCTGATTGCACAACTCGACAGGATGTGAAGAGCCTATATGGTGTGCAGACATTGCCATGTCCCTTGTGATGCAGGCAGGGCCCTGAGTGATTATGAAGCTGTACCAGGTCAGTGCGCAGATGGGCTGTGCTTTGTCTTCCGGGGAAAAACCTACAGGTACCATACCTATGATGGAGTGCAGCGAGATACGGGAGGGACATTTCAGGCTATTTTAGGGAATCTGTGTCACGACCGGGAGCCATTTGAGTAAAGTATGATAGCAGACGCTGTGTGAGAGCTGGCGAGCGGTTTTTCAAGTTGATGATAAGATAAGCTGGCTACAGCACAGGCAGTTGACATAAGGCATTAGGGACGAAAGAGGCACATTACATTTTTGGGTGTCAGGCTGATTGCCCTATAATTGGGTTTGCGATCCTGATCCTGAAGTGCGGTAATTTTCATTGTTATTCAGCGCTCGCAATTTGTCAGCACTTGACATACTGATTATAATATGCCTAAGTAGCCCCAGTGCCCTTACATGATAAATGCCCTTGATCTCGTATTGCACCTTTGCAATTTTAAAATGCATTAGCAAAGTAGCGAATTCTTTCCTTGACTTGTACATATTTCAATTTACATAGACAAAAAATTTAATTAGCACACAGTTGAGCGCTAATCGCTATAATTAGAGCACTAAATAACCATAGTACAACAATTACTAATTGAATTTAGTCTTGGTGGCCATGCTCACAATACTGAGTCCATAATGCAGAGTGCAACAGAAGCTTCATAGAGTCTCTTAAAGATTTAAACACCGCAGCAGGCACGATCAATAGCACACCCCTAAAAAAAAACCTGAGGCCACGAACACAATAGAAAGAACGTTTGTAGAAACCGCAGTGGTGTTCTACCACATCGTCCGTGTGGAGTCGTCAAGAGCGGAGCAAAAGAGAGGGAGGGAGATGGGGAAATAACATCGAGCATACGCACCGACACAAAGGCAGTGAGACCAGGGAGGCCCTGCAGAATGTGAGAGGGAAGCTGAGAGTGCTGGTCAGAGACTGCAGGAGAGCGGAGCCCACACCTGCCCATCATATTAAGCTGTCAATCAAACCCCCATTAATGCAAACTAGCATCGCAGCACAGGACACATACTGTGAGATCAGCCATATTATGCGTGAATATGACAATCGGGAGTAAAAAATTTATTCTTATTGTTATCTGGATGTTATCTGGGGTGGGGGTGGGGGGGTACAAAAGAAATGAAACTCCAAAAACTACAACACAGGAAGTTTCATGTTTTCTTGCTGAAAAGTTTCTACTTTGCCAATGGCCACATACAGCTCAATAATGAATACAACCTGATTATTTTCTTCCCAGTCAGCCTCCATCTGTGAACTGTCCTGCAGTATATCATCGGAATAATAAGAGAGGTAATTAATAATGTCTGGGATGATGCATCTTTCAATGGGGTAAACCACATTACCTCCAACAAGAGAATGTACAGAGAATGTACAGAATCCATATCGATTAGCTATCAGCCAACACTGATACACTAAGCACTCGGACACGCTAATATATTAGCATTCTTAGAGATCCTACTTCCTTAAAGGGAACATCCTGTAAGGAGAGATGTCGCTGGATGTGCCTAACCTTTGAATATAGACCATAGACTTAGTCCCTCATATGGTTTTATTAATAGTTAATGTGACCCCTGCAGTTGCTCTATTGGACATTGTTATAAGAGATGTGGTGCATTATGGCCTTTGCTATGCAATGTATCGCCTGTTTATCAGGTACACTAAAAACGTATTATGGTAAATGAAAAAGCCAGCACTAGCAGAGTGGTGTAAAACTGCAGAACTGGGTCTTTGATAAACAACATACAATGAAACCCACTTCCAGTTAACTGCCACTGGGATGGGATTTAAATAGTGTCTGAAAAGACTGATACGTTTGGACCCAAAAACCAATGTTTTCTGCCTTGAGAATGGCCTGCCTTTTAAACACAGCTTAATGAGATTAGGGACCAGAGGGGAAAGAGCTCCAGCCAGCATTTTTACGAGCATCTGATTGAAGTCATGTCAGACGGCCTGGTCCAGTTGGTCATTTTTGCAGCACGGCGTACTGGGTAATTCCAGTCCCTGCACATCAAAAGCATGGCTGCCCTAACACAGCGACCGATCAATGCCGAACAAGGCAAGGACACATAAAACTGATTTAGAGGAAATTAGCATTTATTCAGTGAAAATGAATTCAAGGCTCAGAGCATCATCCATATTGCTACAGGCAGCATTTTACATTTTCAGAAATAATCACACCGGGAATGGCTTTTTCTCATTGGGTAAAGAGACAAAAAGGAAGAGTTATAAGGTCAGGGCATTGCATATAATGTAACTAGCAAGAATACAAATTCTATGTACACCTCAGCAGTCAGGCAGCACATAATGGAGGATTTACTGAGTGAGGCTGAGTTTGTCTTGCAGCAAGCCCCGCCCACAAATGGAAGTATGCATTTAAAGACTGCTTAAAGAGGCTGCTTTCGGAATGGCTGCCTATACACTTTATAGTGCACTATTTAGGGGATTGGTTTCAGAATCTCAATTGAGAACAGAATTAGCACATCCAACAAAATGGCTGATTCCCTAAATAGTACACTATGAAGCGTGTGGGGAGTCATTGTGACCGCCGCCTTTTCACTCTGCTGCAGAACCATTCTCCCCAGCAGGGGGCACTGTGCTGGATTCCTCGACGCACGCCTCCTTTCTCAGGCTCTTCAGACACTTGTCTAGTCTCTTGACGCACAGCGTCACGTCGTCCCGGGTGATGCCGACGGCGGAGGCGGCGTTCAGGTACGGGCACGGGTACGCCTCTGAGTGGGACATGAAGCCCTTGAAGGTGTGCCCGCTCACACACCTGCTCGTTCCCCAATGGCACGACCCTGCAACACAGAGAAGTAAACCCTGCAGCCGGGAACCCTTCTCTTACAACTGGTCAAGACTTCGCTGGCGGAGGGAAGGGCTGGGCCATGTGACCAGGGGAGACGAGCAAAGCGGCCGATGCGCCGTCGAGCAGCGTCGTCCGTAGCCAAAAGCAGATCCACGGAGGACCAGTTACACCACGGGCTGATCACAGGCACTTTGAGCGCTCATCACAACAGCAGCAAGTTAGCCTTTATGAGGCAAGCATGAGACATACTCTTATAGCCCAATCCCTGGGAGAGTGTTCAAATAAAATTCTGCACATTTTTTTCAACAATGACGGCCAAATTGAAAACTCACAAGGCTCACTGCGACACCGCCATCAGTAGTAATGTAGCGGTCTTTGATACAAAGCGATCTCATTTGAATTGCAGTCAGGGTGCTCCTCAATGCCTCTTTGCTGTTGACAAAATGTGCTCAGTGAAGGACTTTTTACTGTCTTTCGTTGAAACAAGGCATTTACTGTGCTCCTCTTTTTCTACTTGCACTTCTGGTGAGGATGGAGAAGGAAGCGTGGGCTGATAATTCTCTGGCAGCGAAAAGCGCAGTTTAATTAATCCTCGACGCATTCGTGATAGCGGCTCTCTGCCCCGCCGCTTTTTAGAAAAAGAGTGTCGTCCCTGCGAAAGAACACTGTATAAGTGAACTACAATGAAAAATCAATGGTGGGATCCTGAGCTGATGTGTGTGGGGGAGCCTGTTTGATAGGAGGAGTGCATTATTAAACCGGAGGCTGCCCTCATTAAGTTCTGCCAGATCCCTTTTTCCTATTGATCTCCTGACCTGATGCGCAGCTGAGCTGTAGATGCTAATGACCCCGAAAAACAAGAGAGGGGCTCCTCCCTGGGAGATGCCCTGGTCTCTATATGTCCGCGCCAAGTACCTCTGTCCTCACTACAGGTCCTTTCGTGGGGAGATGTGCATGAAATTTATCTTTTATCAAAGACAGCTGGGAATGTGCGAGGAGCTGTTGGTTCCCTTCGCCTGCGATTTAATCTGCTCTAAGGCACATTAAACACAAATAAACTGTGTGATGTCACCACTGTAGTCTCTCCGGCACCCACGCTACGCAGCATCGTTCTGCATCGGAAATCTGTTTCACTGCAGATTCCACAGAAAATTGTTCTCTCAGCAAGTGAAATTAAAAGTAAAAATTCGGAAATTAAATGAACCATCTAAAGCACATAAATATTAGAATCCCCTCTTTTTCAGCACCACCGATTAGGCGCCAGCTGAAGGGGAAAGTTCTGGAAAGCCCCCTGAGAACAGAGGTGAGGCCGACTGCGCTAATGAAAACCGGTGCGGGAAACCTGCAGATTAATACTGCAGCAAAGTCATCTATTCTCATTAGGACGCTAACACAATTACTTTCAGAGATTGCATGTAAATTCGGGGGCCCGGCCTTTCAAAGGAACTTTTAATTTCCAAACGAATGTGTTTGTTGTTCCAGTAATGGACTGCATGGGAGGTAATGGACCTGAGCCAGCCTGGTTTCACGTGTGAATGAAGAAGATTGTTTTGACGGGACCGATATTAGACCTGGCGCTCTGTGCAGTCGCCATCGCTGATGCGACAGGCTCTTTGTCGGTCTCCAAAGGTAGGGGCCAGCGCGGGGGGGGCTATTTTTGGAGGCGCTCACCTGGCTCCCGACACTTGTCTGGTGAACAGCATGGAGCCCAGCTGCGTGACTGCTCTGTCGCTATCGGGCCTGGAGGCTGTCCAGAGATATGGCTGAAAGAGAGGGAGCAGCAGAACAGGTGCACATTAAACTGTCTGCACTGCACTGCCCACCTGCCTGTTTTTCAGGACAAAATCACCTTCAAAGGTCTGTGCAATATCATGTGCTGTGATTTCATTGGCTACAGACAAGGATTTTGGTAAGGGATGCAGTTTTCTGTTAAAGTGAGTCTAACATAACAATGGACAGATGTACTACAGCTGGTTAAATGGGTATTTTTGTAAAAATATCTAAGTCTGCCTCTGTTATTTATTTAAAAAAACGAAATCAATAAATTTACATATACAGTATGTGCCACTAAGAAGCACTGAAGTGAGTTCAATGAGCATACCCGGTCTCGGCAATATAGCCAGTCATTCTCAGATTCATAAATTACTAACATAAATTACTAACATAAATAAACAGGGAAAAAAAAAAAAAAAGATTCCAAGTGATGAGTTTCCAAATCGTCTATGCCTTCAGGGCAGGCACTTATTGGACGGGGTGAAAAAGCGTATAGTGTCAGATTTTGGGGACGCGAGGCTAGTGGGTAAGAGACAAGAGGAAGAAATGGATAGCGTGGAGGTGCCACCCCGCTCACCCCAGAGATATGGGGTTGTGAGGCGTGTTGAGCAGCTTCTCCCCGTGAGCCTCGGCCAGCCTCCGGAGCTCCTGCGCCAGGTGGCCGTACATCTCCTTCAGCAAATGCAAATGAAAGATCTATGAATAGCAGCAACCCCTCCCCTCTCTTTTCTCTCACACAGCAGGGGCTGTTTATCGCTAATCTAGCAATTTCCCAACAGCGGGCATGCCACTGACACGCCAGCGCTCCGGGACGGGCCTCGCTTTTAAACCATTAACTCCTTTTGCCTTGGCTGGGTCGCTAAATTAGAAACGCCATTAAAATTCTAAACTCACCTATGGGTTTTCATTACACGGTAATGGTAGCCGGGAAAGATTCGCGGGACTGTACACAGAGCAATCAAAGTCCCCAGAAAGTACAGCGGCGATAAAAGTTTTCATAGCCGTGAGGTCTTATTAAGTGATGGAGAACAACAAAAGAAGGTGCAAATTGGCGTGGAGTGAGAATTTAATGAGGGGGATACGTAATCAACACTGCAGCGCAGGCACCCAGATAACGTTTGTTATCCAGGAAACCAAAGACAGTAGGGTACAGAAATCCTTACCATCCAGGGGGGTTATGTGTGTGCTGGATGTAATGGCCGTCTTATAAAAATTTTACTGTGGGGGGGGGGGGGGGCAATGAACCAGAGAAACTGAATGAGCCACCTATACAGCCACAAAAACCGCTCAATTCATCTCTGTGTATTCATTAATCCACCTTACTTAGAGCACCAAACACACACACACACACTCTCTCTCTCTCTCACTCTCTCTCCCTCTCTCTCACACACGCGCACACACACACACACACACACACACACACTCTCTCCCTCTCTCTCACACACGCGCGCACACACACACACACACACACACACACACACACACACACACACACACACACACACACACACACACACACACACACACACAGTAATTAATGCAAACTCTGTCAAAAAAAAACCTGAGCTTTTTTGCAGAAATGCACTAAAATAGAAATAACACCCGGTGTTCAGACAGCCTTCTCCAGGACTGCACTGTTTCTAAATAAGGGTCCCCTGACACTGCTAATGTTGGAGCGCCTTCCATACGTTCCAGCTGAGCGCATTTACATGAGCAGCACCAGAGAGAGACACAAACTGATGCCCCAGCAGCTTTTATTTTTATTTATTTATTTATTTCTCTCTCTCTCTCTCTCTCTCTGCTTTACAAACGAGGAGGAGGGTGAAGGACCGCGAGCGAGTGTAAAAATAGCTCCTCTTTCCCTCCGCGGATCTGGAGTGGGACAGAAGCCCGGCGGGGTGCGATCGGGACAGCCGCTGCGCTGGCAGAGAGCCAGGCCTGGAGACGGGGGCAGAGAACACTGAACAAAACAACACTCACACCCAGAACCCCCCCCCCCCCCCCCCGAACCACCACCACCAGCTCTGACCTCACCAAACCTCCTCAGGGATTAGCCCTGTTACCGTCTACCCAATAACACTACACAGCAACACAGTTTAGGACAGGATTCTAATGTAATCTTTGAAATAGGAACTGATTGTGCTCTTATTTTAGCTCTTTGGGTTAACAGCAGAGGTGCACACACTGAAAGAATTCGGTAACAACCTCCATTAAAGGCCTGATGAAGGCTCATCCGGTTAGGCTCGGTTCCAGTGTGTAGATGTGTGAACAGTGAGTCTGTAGCCTGACATCACACGTTTACGTGCTTGTCATTGTGTTCTCCAGAAATTGATAGCGGAGGTTACTGAGACAAGTGAATATGAATATGTGAAATATGACCGAAAGTTCCAAACCGGAAGAAAACGTGGGAAACAAAACATTGTTCAGTTAAGATGAGGCTAAAGTTTCAAAGTTTTATTGAGTGTCAGCATATTGCCCTCATCTGTGAAATTGTATTATATCCTCTAAGTAAGGGTTACTGAACCAGGGCTTCTTAGCCGAATATATAATGCATTGCCCTCTCAACGTACAGAGCAAGGAAGGAAATATTCATTTTTCTTCCTGTATTATCCAGGATCCTTTTACTCTTTTCAGAGGATGCAAGGATGTCCCTCAGTTCCGCATATGCAATTATATTCCATCAGCAGGGATATTTACATCAAATATTCATGAATGGGGCACATGTGAATCAATAGGGTCCCGTCAATCCCTTCTCATGTAAAGAGCCAGGAGCCTTTCCAAACCATTGTAAACACGTCTGTACAGCATGAGCAGGTGAGACCCCTGTGCGTTGGGGGCCTTCCTGACTGTCGGCTCGATGGACACGGCGCGCCCTCGAGCTGCATCTACGTTAGGGCCTACGCACGACGCACACGCAAGGCCCATGTGCAGTGCTTGTGCATGTATCCCTAATGGATGACGTGCATTGCGCTGCAGCAGTTTAGTCACCAAATATCCCCTTGGGAACCATAAAGTAAACCTTGAGTCTCGAATCACTGTGGATGCAAGTCACAGCAGCAATGGTAATGATTACTAATTACTGTAATTACTATGAACAATGGTAATAGAGTGTGATATAATGATAATGAATATGTATGTGTGTGATTAATATTGCAAGCGAAGGGAGGTGCATGCCTTAGAAGACGGCAGCCTGACCCTGAAACAAGGTCCACATATGCTCTGAAATACCAGCATACGCAGCACCCGCTTTAATATAAAATTGCAGATTGCAGCATCTACCGTGCTGCCGCGGTGTTCCCGAAAGCGATAGGCGGGGAGTCCTTTGTGAAAGGCTCAGCCTCCCCGGGATCAATTTCTGCTTGCCACGGCATAGCCCTAGCAACTGCGGTACCCCGTGCTCTCGACAGAGCGAAAAGCGTGAGTGACAGCACGGGATGGCGTTTACGCGCAGCTAGCGGCTGGAGAGAGCGCGCGCGGCTGCCTTACCTTACGTTCCCGCAGCAGTTTCCTGTAGCCACTGGCCGCCAAGGTCAGGAGGGTGATGAGCACGTCCAGGGAGGGTGAGGCCGAAGCTCGGCCTGGGGGCACAGGGAAAATGACACCCCTCAATACCCCCACCCCGAGGGCAGGGCGGAAGACGAGCTCGGAAAAAAGCACGACTTCTGGGCTCCTGAGTGTCTCAGCGGGTAAAGGCTCTCCACTTCACTGCAGTGTGCGCTTGTATGGGTTTGAGACTCAAGCTATGTTAGCAGCTGGCTAAGGCTATAGCACTCTGCAGTGATGACACACAGTCTCATCCTGTTAGGGACAGAGGTGGCTAAAGCCGGCCATGATTCCTTGTGTTATCACACTATTATCAGCGATCGATGCTAGCTCTCTCCCACGGGACAGTGCTGCCTGCAGGTCGGGGCTTCCCAACTGGAGGGCCACAGACTGTTACACACCTCACCTGCTTTGTGTGGTCTGAACGGGTTGTTTATTTTAAGATGAAGGCGAACACCAGCAGACCCTGTGGCTCTCCACGACTGGGGTTAAGGGTTTTTTGTGTATGGTGTAGAACAGGGCTGCCCAACCCTATTCCTGGAGATCTACCGTCCTGTAGGTTTCACTCCAACCCTAACAAAGCACACCTCATTTAACAGCTAGAGATCCGGTTGAGCTGCTAATTAGTAGAATCATGTGTGCCTAATTAGGGTTGAAATGGAAACCTACAGGATGGTAGATCTCCAGGAACAGGGTGGGCAGCCCCTGGTGTAGAATAATGACTAATTGGAATAATGGCTAGTGGTTAGCACCCTCCCCGATGCTCTGTCATCCACTGACATACACAATTACACTTTATCCTTCATCCAATGTCACCCTAATTCCTTCATTTTCTGAATGGACGGGCACAGACCAGCACAAAGCAGCAGTGATGTTTAATTAATTCTGTCAGTGTATGCGCTACTACAATAGCAGCACTTAGGGGAGTACCTCAGGAACAGACAGGTAATGGACTATAACACATTAAAGACTGAAAAAGTTTCTTCATTGATGGAGTGCGTTTTGGGATTATATGAGTATCGTTTAAGGCTGAGCACCCAGCTGATTTCGGGAAGAGAAATTGTTTTTCCCCTTTCGTTGAATTATTTCTGAAAGTGCACAAGCTGGTGAGATCAACTGCAATAGCAGCACTAATCTCAGAGGAACAGACAGGGTAATGGGGTATAAGACTTGTAAGGATTTGATCTCATCGCCATGCTTTTACCACAAATACCAATATCCAATCCACCGTATACATCAAATTAAATCAAACTGCAATTAGATGATGACATACGTTAAGCAGTTCAGTTGCAGATGGGTGTCCTACATCTAATGATGATGAAATCACACATGTACATCCCACATATGTAAATCACATACGTACATCCCTTCCTGCATATTTCCAATTATGCAGGAAGCACAAAAAATGCAACGACAAAACTAACCATTAAAGGATCCACCAAACCTTTGCGAAAATTAAATTAAAACATTAAAGACTACTCTCACACTGGTGCACAAGAAAAAAAGACTCCTTTCAGTGCTGCAAAGATCCAGAAGAGCGCACTGAAGTTTAACTGCCACCAACGTTTTAACTTTAGGAAAGGGGAAATTCCAAGGGAACGTGTAATAAAATTCCATGGGAATAACAAAACTAACCGGGGTACATTCGGCTGATCTCCTGGATGAAGGGCTGATCGAAACCAGCGATGATGGCGCCACCTACAGGAACCATGAAGTTTTTGTCCAGACTTTGAACAAAGGCGTCTATCCTCCCAACACGCGCCCCCTGAAAAGGAGGAAGAACAACACATTTGTAATAATTAAAGTTTCTGCTTTTTTTCTCCTTCCATTTTTAAGTGTTCAATCGAGGATGTCTTGCAATGTTCCACCACAGACTTCACAAAAGGATAAAATCATTAAATTCAAAGGCAAGATATTTTAATTAATGAAATGCCTGAGAGGGCAAAGATTTCATATTACTGGAACTTATTACACTAAGAGACCATCATAACTACCTTTAATCGTTAGTCAGCCACCTAACACTCATTATTATACTGCAATATAGTATGATATTAATGAGCCATACAGTAGATTACTTTATAGCACTTAACTGCTTCAGCAATACATTTAAATACTGAGAAGTACTAATGAAGAGAATGCTGTGTGGGTGTTTCTCAACAGTTTAGATTATAATAAAATGGCAGCCTTATACCTGCTCAATGAGATGCATACACTTGGACGACTGCACTCCGTATGCATTGTTGACTATGTGGGGGATGTCCATTCTTGGCGCACATCTCTGCCAACTCTTCCAACCTGCAAAATTATAGAAAAACACATTTATAGGACTGCCGTTTCATAAAGAAAACTCACTGTGAATTAGTCCATGGCAATAAGGGTTGTTTTCCGGCTGTTAATATTGGTTCCTGGGGACAATTCTGTGTTATCAGGGTGGGACTGTATTCCTGTGGGACTGTCAATAAGGTTTATCATATAATGAAAATAGCAGGTGGACAATTACATCAGTAAACATTGTGAAAATGTGCGCTCTTGTGCAGCCTGATTGAAACACTGTCTGTGATTAATCTGTGTTCTTTCCCATTGAAATCACAATCACTCCCTGCCTATCGCTTCCTGGCAGGCCATTAAGACATGCCTCACTCACATTGTAATTTTCAGTTATGTTACTATGACGTAATGTGCAGAAATGGGCTCTGCTGTACACATTTGCCACATATTTCCGATGCATTGCCCTTTTATCCTCAGAAATAGTTCTGTGGTAGAGGAGTTTTAATTTCTTTTATGCTCTGTGATGATTTGACTTTCACAATCCACTGTACTAGTAAAGCCGGTGCCAGCCAGTTTGGTTCATATATCATACCCGTAAACATCACCATTATCATAGATCTTGGCAGACTCTCAGTCCTTGGTTATTGGCAGTTTAAGTTAATTAACTGTAAAGTAGCAATAAGCTAAATGATGCTACCTTTATGGATCAGTATATCCCATCGCACAAATCTCTGTGAGACACAGAGATGCTACCTGTAACTTTCATCACCCAGTAAGCCCCATTTATATACAGAACATTTATGGGCAGTGAAGGATTCCGCAGAAACATGCCATTCTATTTACTTTTTTTGACTATTTGACAAAGTACAATTTTCAAGCTGGATGTTATACTGGTATGCTGCTCAAGAGTTAGCTCAAGAGTTAATTTTAGCCTGAAAAGTTTTGGAATACTTCCCTGAGTGGCAGTTGCAAAGCAATGCCAAACAGCTTTGGTCATTTAAACAGTAAAGTGGGACATAGTGGGTGTCAATGATACCTGTCAGGGACACGGGGAGCAAAGCAGGAAGTGGTGGAGTGGACACACAAGATGTTCTCAGCGCCCAGCTCCTCTATCTTCCTCTTCACCGTCTCAAGGTCCGTGCGCAGCTCATCTCCCTCCAGAACATTCTCAACCACCACTGGTTCAAACCCTGCCGGGAAAGATGCTGCTATTAGGCCTGAGCCAGTACACAAAATAAAAGGAAAAAGCTCATCACTCAACTTGAGCTGCTACTCTAAACAGTAAAAACATTCAGACAGAGACAGGACTCCATTACCTACCGTTGAATTCCATTTACTGACGCCAAAGGCAAAAATAGGCCAAAGTGCAACATGGACATAAAGAATGTCTGAAAGAATAGGGGTGTGCTGCATTCAGGGGGATAACCGGGTACACTGTCCTGGACCCTGGACCCTGAATGAGGGGGAGGGCCCAATGATCAGTGAACATGTGGTAAATATTATTGTCCCCGGCCTGAATATAATATAATTTAGTCACAGGCCTGGGACTTGTAACCGCAGCTCTGGTTACATTTTTAAGGAGGAGTTAACCCAGAGGTGGGCAAAAAGGGCCGTATCTGTTTCTGGTATTCGTGCCAAATTCTGGCCTTAATTACTTTATTAGCCTAACACTTTCGCCACATGACATTTTAGCTACATTAATTGATGCGCACGTGAATGACAGCCGAATACTGTTTTTGTGTCCGTATATGAAACATTTTACTGTGATCTAATCTATCAGTGAAGCAGTGTTTGTGTATACAGCCAATTAGCTAATTTAGCTAGGGTAATTGGTGGACACAAAAAACCTGCATACACACCGGCCCTCCAGGAATGGGATTGCTCACCCCTGTGTTAACCAAAGCTATGAGAAGGGACTGCACATCAAACAGACTGTGAGAAAGGCCAGCGAAAAGCAAAAGATAATAGGGTTAACTGGGCTAATGCAGGGACTCACCTGCAGTTATCATGGCTTTGAAGCAGGACTTCTGGTCAATGCGAGGCCAGATGATGTAACGACTCGGGGTCTCTTGTGTCTCAGGGTCAGGAAGCATAGTGTCAGGCTCATTCCCGTTGCCATGGGGACCACAAAACAACTGGCCACGCTCCGCACACCTCCACATGAAAACCAACAGGAAGAGTCATGCTTCTTTTCAGGGAAGACACTCAATCATCAAAGTGCTCTGACCCCATGGCAAGCTTACTTAGATTTAAAAAGCAGTCCCCCCCTTCAAAATTTTCCTTAATATGATCTTTGAAATGGTTCAATATTTCTACAATGGCTTTTCCTGTTGTTAGGAATGCTATGGTATTTTTGTGAATGTTGGTCATTAACGTCTCGTAGGCTCCAAGCGTTTTATAAGAGTGGCATATTCTTACATTAAATTATGTAATTATCGTGAATGGGTAGGCTACATGATGCCATTGGACATATGGTCTATGATGCCGTGCTGTTGTCCTGCAATGTGAAAATATATCGATATACTGCTGATGACCATCTTATTTCCCCCTGGGGAAATTCAATATTAATTAAATAATATAACAGCGTAATACTCTATTCTGTACTTTAAGCTATTTAAATATCTATTTTACAAATAAAATTGTGGCGGGCCTTTTTGAAATCTGCATCGACTATTCAGGACATCTATAGATTCACAATTCAGGTGGTTGCCACGGTTCAACTTTATTAACCCAGTTTTTCTTCTAAATAGATATAGGAAAAGTAACCTGTACACACCAGCTACTTTTATAATGTCCAGCACAACTGAGTTAGGCCAGCTTGTTGAGAAGACTGGAGCCTGCAGCCTTGGGCTGAACTGCAGCAATGTCTCCTGAGCGGCCTATTCCATGAATAAGCCTGGAGAAATACAAAGGTTCCACTTGAAAAAAAGTAAAAATAAAAGCAGTTGAACTAAGAACACATACAGAATCTGCTTTTCAAAAAGGCCCTGATGCACCAGTGTCATGGACCAATGGGACCAATGCATGCTTTTGTGTCATATAAAAATATGTCATATGCACACCACTTGCAAAATACAAATGCATAAAGATGAAATTCAGATTGAAAGATTTGGGGTCAGGATAAAGATTACTGGGATACTGAATTATTACTGCTGAAGCTTTCATGACAATTTCTCAGAGCTGTCATTTATAAAAGTGGTAATTTGCTTATTCTGCAGTGGAGTTTACCTGTAATGTCTTCTGGCAACTAGGCTGGAGGCCACTCTCCCTTCCCTCTCCCCAACACCACAGTTACCCAGGAAGTTGTTGCTGTCCATCACTGCCAGCTCATTCAGAAAGAGTTCTATGGTGCTTTCACTCCATCCTTCCTCAGGACACTTTCCCTTCACAGCGAAACAGTCAAATTCAAGTGTCATCTGGTACATTTAAGCCTGGGTTTTAAAAACATATTCGTATTGCAGTGACATAAGACTGCAGTCTAACCTTTGTTTTAACATTTCCAGCTTTGAAAAAAGAAGGAAAAAAAAAACATTTATGACCACAAAAACAAATTTTCACACTTTAAGTCCACTTATTTGCATCATTTCACATAATGGTAAACTATATTCGCTTGTGGCCGTTTATTTATATGATTACGTTTTTTTTCCTTTAGGACAATTACCAATATTACCTGTTCTAGCAGCACTCGTATTAACTGTTCATGACTGCGACGAGCCTGAGAACCCTGGCGTATGTATGAAGATGATACAATCTTCTCACATATGGAAATATTTTCACTGTTCATATCTGCAGTAGCGCTTTGAGTGTAACGTTAGCTCCACTTAACACGATTTAATGTTACTGATATTAGCAACCTTGCTGGTTCGGCAATACAAACGGTGGCAATTTCTTAACCTAATCGTGAACACCTACAAACATCAAATCGTACCATTTACTCATAACCATCGATACATTATTTTTTTCTGTAAGTTCACCAGGGAATTTCAACCTTTGTACCGTGATATACCGGCTGAATCATAACATGCATAGACGCACAGAATATACGTCAGTAGAAGCATGAAATACGCTAAACAATAAAAAACCAGAGACTGGTACAACCCCGCCCTCTGTTGAGAGCGTCAGTTCCGAGTAGAGGATGCGCACCACAGACCCTAACACAATAGAATGAAACGAAATAAAATGGTCCCTCATGTTGAAAAGGGTCTCTAAATAAATCATTACATGGTTTTAAAAATGGTGTATGTCGTTTTTTTTATTTAAAAACGTTTTGCTAGAATAATACGTACATATAATATTGGTTATTAGTGTAAAAACCAGGGGTTAACAAAAATTAAAGCAAATATTATCCTTAAAATAAATACATTTTACTATTTTTTTATTTATTCCTAGATCTCAGAGGTCTGCCCAATAATTTCCTACATATACACATGACAATACCAACCATACAGTGACAAAAGACACATTTGTAGTGATATATTTTAGAATGTATCTACAAATTACAGAATATACAGGGTAGTATCTAAGTGTAATTTTGAGTAACAGTTCTTTCACTTTATTTGAATCCACTGATCTTAATGGGTGGCTCAAAACATAATTATGTCTCTAAAGGTTACAAACAAATATCTGCTGTGTATCGTATGAATGTTTGTACCTTTATCCTTAAATGTCATTATTGCATAAACAGGTACACTAAAGCCCTGAGTTTATTTGAGTAATTCCAACCTGTTTCCTTTAGATAAATGGAAAACATTTATACGCAACTGAATTAATCTGGAATACAATCACCTCACTTTTAAGATCATCCATATGGTCAACATCTCTAGTCCAGATTTCTCTCTGAAAACTGTTCTGGGGAAATACTACATTGACTCCAACATAAAATCAGTTGCAACAGGCTTGCTACATGACACATTATAATGTGATAGCTTCACGTTATGTTGTTTTATTATAGTTGATGCAATTAATGTTGTCTTACAATTTGACCACTGTTTGCAAACTAAATCTTTTTATTCTATATAATCTCTAAGTATCAATAAATAAATTTACTTCATGCACCCTAAAAACAGGTTTGAGCACTCTCATAGTGAGAAGGGTCTCATCCAAGAGGGTGCGGGGGCGCCCTCTGCTGGTGCAAATGACGCAAACACCACTCCTTATTCAACAGGCCTTCAATCCAGAAGCAAGGCTAAATGCAACTAATTGTAAATGCAGAGGTGTAAAATCCAGGTTCAGAAAGTAAAAGTCCTCCCCAGTATTTTTTTCCAATCACCTGGGTTTGCTAATTAGCACAATTCTTCAGCCAGGACACAGAACAAGTTAGTGAAATCAGCTGGCTGAGTTTGTGGGTGGAAGAAAAACATGGCAGCATTTTTACTTTCTGACCCCTGGATTTTACACCTCTGTGTAAATGTCTTAGGTGTTAATTTACCAGTTTTGTTTATATGGGTTACATAGGTTTGATTTATGGACGACAAGGCTTGAGGCCTATGAGCTAGGCCAAAGGTACACCAGTGAAAATGGACAGGCCTTGAACAGTCAGAAAGGCTTTGTGTTCATCCTCCGGATACTGCTCTATCACAACACTACACCTGGTATGTCTTGAATGTGTTTAGTGTGGGGTAGAGCAGCTAGTGGTGGAATGTGTGAATCAGTGAGCACGCTTCTGCCACCCTTTTTGCTTCTAGGCTGTCACAGAAAGCAATGTCAATGTCAGCTTGGGCCACCTGCTACTCCAGTTTGGAGCGCCTTAAGGAGCCTAACCTGTTTATATGGACAATCTTTGGCTTCAGGTAAATATTGTGGACCTAGCTACAAAGATAACAAACCTATCTGTCCCAAACTGTCTCTGAAACCAAATACCACATGATGAGGCTCACCTCCAATATTTGTGCACATCTGGAAGTCACGGTGGAACTGCACATAGGGGGGGGGGGGGGTGGTTAGTATTCCTCAGACATGTGAAACTGATACTCTGGAGCCAGGAGGGAGCAACCATGCATGCCTTGCATTTCCCAGGGTATTGATGACAGCTCAGTATATCTTGGATTGCTTTTTTTAAAGACATAAACGCTTCTGCTGTGCTACAGAGAGAGAGAGAGAGAGAGAGATGGCCGGACTACAACAAAAATTGTATTTTTGGTTATTTTCGGTTAAGGACATTATAGAAATGTTTCGGTGTGTGAGCAGTATTTCACAGCTTGTATCATGTTTTACAGTGAATTCCTTAACTTGGTATCGAGTGAGAACAAGCCAGCTTTGCTTCCACGCTCACAAGTCAGCTTGAAACCGGAGCTCGCTCCAAGTTTGCACTTTTCAAATGCCAGCCTAACTGCTACAGTCCACATAACGAAGACAGAAATCACATAGTTGCAAAGGCTGATGATTTCAGAAAACAGTCACGATTATTCAGACCAGTAATGCCTTTTCGCTTAACAGCTGTAACTATTATTTATTTCTATGATCAGCATAGCACCACTTGCTCACTAACTCATGATTATATTTTTGCTGCAGTTGCCATACAGCCATAAAACCAGGAATTTGTACTCTGCTTCCGGGTTACTATCATATCATGCTAGCATGCTTATTGAAAAACTACTCCCTCAAAATGGATAGTTCAGAGTCATGTTTCTGTAAAAACAAGTTCTGTTTTGGGGCCTTCACTGCCTCCACCCAGGCCCCTAATATAGTTATAGATAACTGACATCTACTCAATCGCTGCCAATGTCCATATATACTGTATATACATACACACACACACACACACAGATATATATATATATATATATACAGTGTATGTACAGTTGAAGTCGGATGTTTACATACACTTAGGTTGAAGTCATTAAAACTCATTTTTAACCACTCCACAGATTTCATGTTAGCAAACTATAGTGTTGGCAAGTCAGGTAGAACATCTACTTTGTGCATGACACAAGTAATTTTTTCAACAATTGTTTAGGGACAGATTATTTCACTTTTAAATCGCTATATTACAATTCCAGTGAGCCAGAAGTTTACATACACTAAGTTGACAGTGCCTTATCTTATCCATATCTACTGCATATCTGGCAGCAGAGTGATTGTTTGCGGCTCATTTGATACCTCAGACCCTTGATGGCTTACAGCCATTTTACCAATCATGTATTCCATCCAGCATAATTTACAGCTAAATCTAGTCCCACCTCCCAATTCCCATAGAGATCCATTCAAATGCAAAGACGTTATAGTATCGCTTGTAAGAGTACCAGAAAATAACATATCAAGTCTTTTAATGTTGTTGGGTCACAAACATCAGAAAGTCATGGCATGCAAAGCCAAAGGATATACGACCAAATATAAAAAATTTAAACTTAGTGTATGTAAATTTCTGACCCACTGGAATTGTGATATAGTGAATTAAAAGTGAAATAATCTGTCTGTAAACTGTTGGAAAAATGATTTGCCCAACACTATAGTTTGCTAACATGAAATCTGTGGAGTGGTTACAAATATGGAATTTTAAATTAAACAATGAATATGAGGTTAAAGTGCACTATCAGCTTTCATTTAAGGGTATTTATATACATATCTCCATGTAGAAATTGCAGCCCTTTTTATAGTGCCCTCATTTTATGGGAACAAAAGGGTGAATTAACATAATCTTAAATTAAGTCATCATATTTAGTATTTGGTTGCAAATCCTTTGCATTTGATGACTGCTAGAAGTCTGTAACCAATAGACATCACCAGATGGTGGATATCTTCCCTGGCGATACTCTGCCTGGCCAGTACTGCAGCCATCTTCAGTTCCTGTTTGTTTTGGGGGATTTTTGCCTTCAGTCTTGTTTCCAGCAAGTGATATGCATGTTCAATTGGATTCAGGTCGGGTGATTGACTTGGCCAGTCAAGAACATTCCATTTTTTGGCCCTGAAAAACGCCTGGGTTGCTTTAGCAGTGTGTTTGGGGTCATTGTCCTGGTGCTAGGTAAAGCACCATCCAATGAGTTTTGAGGCATTTGGTTGGATCTGAGCAGATAAGATGTTTTTGTGCACTTCAGAATTAATCCTGCTGCTGCCAACAGTAGACACATCATCAATAAAGACAAGTGAGCCAGTTCCAGTGGCAGCCATACATAGCCAAGCCATAACACGGGGTGATATGTTCTCTCTTTTTAGATTTTGTGAGGAGTCTGGCAGCAGGACAAAGTTGTTATCTGTGAACACATAGGCAGGTGTAAAGTGAATTACAGTAGTCATGAAGAGACAAATGCATGGATTACAGTCTCAAGGTTCGTTTGAGATAAAAATTAACTAATTTTAGAGAGTCATCTGAGATGAAGAAAACAGGACTGTGTGACTGCCTTCTGCATATCCAAGCTGAGACAGTAATAAAAGTAGACACCAAGATTTCTACAGCACTGAGTGACATTAGGTGTACCAATAATTTTGGCACTGGTGGTATCTGGGCTAATAACCAAGATCTCTGATTTATTAGCATTCAATTGTCGGAAATTGTGTGACATCCAACTTGGTCAAAGAGGCAGTCATGAATTATGTTTATCTGTGTAGTATCGTTTGAGTTAAAAGAGTGATATAATTGTGTGTCATCTGCATAAGAATGGAAGGTGATGTTATATCTATGAATGATATGCCCCAAAGGCTGGTTTGAGCTGGGTAAACAATGGAGGAGGGCTGTATTCATTTTGTGCAGGACACCATGAAACCATGAAGAAAATGCAAAGGCCCCAACAACAAATTCTCGCCACGTTTAAAATGCAGTGACGCAGCGCGGAACACAGGCCTTTATTAGCAGTAAAATGCGGCCGGCTCCTTTGAAAGTGAGCGTCAGGAGTAACCTTTCCAGCTTGACAGCCCGGTGGGAAACCCCCTGGCCTGGCACGGCCCCTGGCTGCTGACGAATGCCTCGCAGCAGATGGCCAAGCGCTCATGCGTCTCGGGTCCTCTCATGAGTGCCGTGCCGGTGCCGGTGCGGGTGCGGGTGTCAGGCTCGCCGGCGCTCCGCTACAGTAGATGGGTCTGGTGTTACAGGCGCTGGGCCCGCACGCGGGGGCCGTACATCAGCCGAGCGCCGACTCCCATCATGGATTTTTCAAACAAATTTTTCACTCTTTGCACCAGACACAGAGGAACTGCCTGGGGCTGATGGTCCATGGCCCCAAAAATGACGTTAAGCTACCTGCACGCCACTTTCTCATCTTTCTACCTAAAAGAGTTGCCTAGGTGCTTAAGAGAATTACTGTGCCAGGATCAGCAAAACTATTCATTGAGGTATATTATGCTGAATAATTTTATTTTACCATGGTAACAGCGTATGTATAATTGATAATAATAGCCCTCCTCTGGAAAGTGCTACACAATATGTGCTGCCATGAGGATGTGATTGCTTTTATAGACTGTCTAAGAGGCTCCAAAACAGCTTATATCTCCGGGAAAGTGCAACGATGAAGCATGTTCATATCACAGCAAACAAAATGCATGTGTGTATGTGTGTGTTTAAGAGAGAGAGAGGGAGGGAGAGTCTGTATATGTGGCGAGATGTATGCACACCCAGTCACTTTTGATTAATGGTGGCTATGATTTAACACCTGCTGTTTTAATGTGGCTCTCAAAAGTAACTGATCTCACCATACTTGTGCAGACAGGTCCATTTTTTAAATAGCTGCCTAAATTTATCCTGTTTGTGGAGGCAATTAAAACATGGCCTTGAACAAGTTTTGCATGAAACATGGCAAAAAATGCAAGCAAAAAGTGTGGTGGGGTGCAACACAGAAATGCAACGCAAAGTAGCAGGAGAAAGAAAGTGTAGTGTTCTGCCTTCCCATCCAATAGAAAGTGGCAGCACTGAAGCTTGGTATCGGCTGCCTTCTAGGACTCCGCCCACGTCCTTTCTGCCCCGTGGGCTGGGTCTTCTCCAGTTACCGCGCTGCTCGGGAGCAGGGTGCAACACACTGCCCTACTCACTGGCCGCACGCCTCCACAAAGCCCACTGCTACTATACATCTCCAGATCGCCATAACCCTTAGTCACCCTTTTATGTCGATTCCACCATAATGAAGATAAAAGTGACTTATCATACCTACGCAGATTGCATTTCTTAATTGAGCACAGTCACAGTAGTCAGAAGAGAGTTCTTTTAACGGCTTCCTGCAGAACAACCAAACGGCCAATTATGACTATTTTTTGAGTGCTTTTTTGAGCGCACTGCAGGGGAGTGCCATAAAGAGTCTGGAAAGTAGTAAAAGAGAGCCAAGTGTGCTGAGGTGGTATAAATAAAGTGGTGAATGTCAACGTGAATAATTTATTCTAAATGATCCTCTAAGCTTCCTCTTTCCTGCTGATTGGTGGGAGCACATGAGTGGGGATGGCCATAAATGTTCCATTTTCCAGGTGGATGCAAATTCGTCCCTTTGCTTCTTGGGACACAGGGGAAAACTGGACTTCACGGAACCGATGTGCGAATGGGAAGAGCATGCACACTCCACACAGAGGTGTCCGGGAACTGTGCCCAGAGCTGCCATACATCCTGAGGTCAAACAAGTTACACAATCATCCAACCTACATTTCAGTGCAACTGGCAGACTCCACCCAATGAGCTGGTCCTGAATGGTCAGCCAGGCACCTCTGGGCCTGTGAGTCCTGGCAGTGGATGCCTCTGTTGAATGAGAATCTGCAGCTGCTGCTGTTGAGAGCGGAACACTGATAACATTCAGCAGTCAAAACTCTCTCCCTTGTTACTAATGTACTGGGGTTTTCAGTCTAAATAAAGCGACTTATGAATGTGCATAATTGATCTACCAGACTTGTGTGCCATGTGATATCATGCCTAACAAGCCTGTTATGCTGCTGCAGGAGCTTTCCCCCCGGGGTGAGAACAATTATTACATAAATACATATTTCCACAGGGAATTTCACCAAGGATCCTGTTTTTTTGTCATTGGCTGTGAGTCTTGGTGGTTGTAGTGCTGAAAGGTTTGTGACAGTGGGCTGTGATCATGTGACTCAGACAGACTGATTGCTTTTCTTCTTTTCTTGCCATCTCTGCTCCAGTCTTGCATGTAAACCCTGCGTGAACTTTAAAATTCGGTTTGATCTATTTTTCACCGCCTATAAACAGTCAGCATTACTTTTATTCTAACGCAGTTTATATGAGTCCAAGAGGTATGAAATATACTATATCAGTGACTATATAAAATCTGAGTAAAATCTCATCAGAGTAGATTTTGCAATGAACATTTTACTGCATAGACCTGGGCCTGCCAGAAAAGCTAAAAAGGTTGTTGTTGCCCCACAGGCAAATGGAGTTATATTCAACTTACTCATATCATTTCATCTCATACCTTCAACCAGAGGCAAGGGCTGAGCTGCACATCAGAAAAATTCCCTTTATTAAATATTCATAGAATTTTTAATAAGCTTGCCAATTATCTGGACAATTTGTTCAAAAACTAGCAAAAATAATTCCTAACTGTGGGTGTGGTGTACATTCATAAGTTAATTATTAAGTGGATAAAGGCAAAAGTTGTTAAATGATGTTAAAACAAAGAAAGCCTGAATTGCCTATTCTAAACTGAAGTGAGATTCTGATAAACTGAGGCTGAATGTATGCTTCCAGAAATATTACTTTAGCTCTATGTATGGCCAAGTCTTATACTCTAAATTTATCCAAAACCTTGAAGCAAGGCTTACGGTCATCACTCAGATGTAATATGTCATCAAAATGACAGACAAAGGCTTTCCCATATGACTTCACTCACCCGCTCTAAGCCATGTGCTTCCATCCGATACCCCACCACTTCCAGGCAATCTATGTTGTTTCTTTGTATCCTGGTGAAACAACAATCCTGCCCTTTGCATGTTCCAGGGAAACCATCTTAATGAAAAGGTGATAAAAGATTGTTATTGCGAGGAGTAATACATCATTGACAGTGAGGTCATCCCACCTCCATCCCAGTTGTGCCTGTCTATATAATACACACACATACACATTGCACATTCACTTAAAGAACTTAATATTCCATATACTGTAGGTTACATTATATTTTATAACAGTTATATATATTTGTGTGTTTGTGTGTGTGTGTGTGTGTGTGTGCGTGTGTGCGCGCGTGCGTGTGCGTGTGTGTGTGTGTGTGTGTGTGTGTGTGTGTGTAAAGTAGGCCTGACCTTGACCTGACCTTGTGGTGCAGTCGAGTCCTTTGGGAGCATCAGACCGTGTGGGAGTTTTCAGACATGGTAGATACTCTAGAAAACTGTTGGCACAAATCATTGTGGAAACCAATCAGGCAGATTTTTGTTCCCTGAAGTTTGGAGCCTCCATCCAAATGAGTTTTGCATAAACATGCATTGTCATCCACTTGGTTGGTTCCAGTTCCAAGTGACACCATATTTCACTGCACACTGCTGTGAGACACAAACAAAGCCATTTTTGGATAAATGTAGTAACGTTTGGGCCAACCGGGTGGTGCGTCCAACTAAATGTACTAGTTGTTGGTAAATTGATGTTCCACATAGCCCATAATCTTATCCTGAGGGTGCCAATGATGATAGTGGCTCTTTCTGACTGCCCCTCTCCCCAATCTCCTTGAGCAAGTGCAACAGTTAAAAAGTTCAGAGACGTGATTTAAGGATGTGGATGTCCGCTACAGAATGTGACGTCCCCCCCTGGAGAAGCATTAAGAGTATGATTAGTTCCTTTAGCTAGGGAGCTCAGCAGGCTACTCATATTTCTTCTGCAGAGTGGCCTTGGTTCAAAGCTTGCATTAGACCTGTCCTGTGCTTGCACCAGATGCGCATGAAGGGTAGGCCTCCTCCACGCAGACAGTGACTTCTCTCCTCACCTGATACATCAGAGGAGCAGCTGCTTGCATGCGACTTCGAGAACCCGCATTCTAGTCCGTGTTCTCTTGAATTGACAGAATATGTTGCACCGATTGGACCATCATACAAAACAATTTGGGAATTCCAAATGGTTCAGAAAGTAGGAAAATAGGAAAAAGTAAAACTCTTGGAAGTTGGGAATGAGTTCACAACACCACCTTGTTCAGCTTATACTGCTAGGGTATCATATGAATGACACGTTAAAAAAGGATTCATGATACACAGACAGGGAGTCTGGCCTCAACGAGCTCCAAAAAATGGGTTTGGAATTAAGGTTTGGTCTTTGGAGAAGGAAAATATTTCCATTTCATGCTGCAATACAGTAATAATCATACAGAGTTGATGCCCTGATAATTAAAAATGATATTCACGCCTAACCAACTATAAGAAGGTCCATTGTGACTGCACTGCAATGGGGGCCATTGTGCTCTGTGCTATACATAGATAAGCCACTGAAGGAAGCATAAGCTGAGTAAGTACTGATCCAAGCTTTCTTTTTCCTGCATTACAAAGTGTTTGGCAAAAAATTAGTTGGCAAAATGCCCTGCAGACAATAAAATAAATAAAAAATTTGTGAGCAACCCTGCATAAGCTGCAGTGGGAAGGAAAGCTTTCCTGCCACCCTGCGACTGTGTTAACTGAATTAAGCAAGTAAAAGGTAAGTGCTCACAGATCAATGCTGCCATGTGTGGAGGGAAGATCCACAAATTCAAGTGCAAGTGACAACTACAATTAAACTTGGATCTGCTGGACTCTCTAGGCCACATTTGAAAAATTGGACAACCACCATTTTTTTGTGATATAGGCTACAGTTTCATTTTGTGAAAGGAACAAGGGGGATGAGTAAATAAATAAATAAATGATCAACACATTGCTGGAGCTACGTACATTGAGCATTAAAGCCGTTTTATGCAAGTTCAACGGTTTATACAGTACCAGTCAAAAGTTTGGACACACCAACTCATAGAAGGTTTTTTTCTGTTATTTTGACTGTTTTCCACATTTTGGAATAGTAAAGACATCAAAACTATGAGATAACACAAATTAAATTATGCAAAAACCAAAAAAGGGTTAAACAAATAAAAAAAAGTCTTATATTTTAGATTCTTCAAAGTAGCCACCCTTTGCCTTGATAACGGCTTTGCACATTCTTGCTGGAAGGACTTAATATCCATCCAGCAAAAGCACAGTTCATCCTATCCATCCTATCCTATGCTAGTAATTTCCTTCTGCTAAGTGCACAGTTTCAAATCAAAACAGTCATTCTTAACTAGCTGGTTTTCAAAATATTTCCATAAAAGGTTGTGCCTCTTATTCTGACTTGAACTCCATGGAAGAACCTTATTCTAAAAAAGACGGCCGATGGGCTGCTGCTTATTTGATTTGGTATTTGATCTCCAGTGTTGGGAAGTTTAATGCATGTAGTTAAACTAGTAGTTTAATTACATTTTGCAGCAGTTTCCAGTTTCAGTTGCATTCAGATTTTCTGTATCGGTTGCAGTAGTAACATTTTTGTAATTTTGAGGTGTAGTTCACTACAGGAACTACCAACTACTTTTGGCCTTAAAATATATATTCTTTTAACCTCTTTGACCAAATACCACCTCCTCTCTCTATTTTCCCTCTAATCCTGATTGGTAAGAAGCACTCCTCTCCGCTATAGTTGCTAATGGTTCTCGGCACTGAGCTGTATTGTGGTTCTTCCCGTGTGCAAAAAGAAGGCATTGCTTACATGTGTGTGATGTCTAGGGAACAACCCTGGCCCAATTTAAGCAAATACTTTGTAACTACTGTAACTGAACAGAAGAAAATATATTGTTTCAAGTGTGAGCTTTGCAAGCCAGAAATGCAAACCATCTTCACAGCAAAGACAACAAACGCTAATCTAAGAACACATATAAAGCTGAGTATTAACATATGGCCAATTAAAAAATGTAACTTTAGATAAGAGACCTGTTATGTTACCTGATATAGCCATTGTTTGTACCATTGGTATGCCCATGTTTGTAAAAGGTGTAAGATAAAAGATTTAAAGTAGTTTGAAGCTGGCTTCTAATAGTGTCAAAATGGAGAGGTGCTCATTGCGCGGTTGGGCAATGTGTTGCAGGGTACCCTGATGAAGGCATGTGTTGCTGACACGCACTGGTGTGTTTTTCTATAACGATAGAGCTAAATAATAAAGGCTTTTAAACTTTTTTTTCACTGGAGATTGAGTGCCTTGGAATTTTGTAGTTCTGTTAGCCTAGTAATTTCAATTTTATTCTATAAAATCAATTTTGTCAGCAAAAATGACCGACCGACAATATGTTTGGTATTTTTATAAAACTCAACTGATTGATAAATTGATAAATCAGAAACAGTTTCTTGCAAGGTACCTATTTCATATGCTGCTATAGTATAGTGCCCTGGAGCTTTCCATATTACACCCTGGCCTCCAAATTCTGCAACTGTTACTCTCCTAATTCTATGGTGCCTAACATTCTCCTTCTATGTTTCTTTTTCCCTTGGGGCTTCTGCCGTGCCCTCGCCCTGAGTTCTTGGACCCCTCCAGCTCTCTCTATCCCTCCCCTGGTTCAAGCCCATGCCTTGACACAACCTGGAGCCCTAGATCAGTGGTTCCCAAACTCGGTCCTCGGGGACCACTGTGTATGCTGGTTTTCATTCCAACCACAATTGCAATCCCAAAATCCTAACAAGCTGTTCATTTTTGTTAATTAGGTGCTTTTCATGTTTAGAGGGATTATTTACCCTCTTAAGCCACATCATGTCAGAAATAGCTATGCATGCCATGAAGAATAAAAATTTCCATGTTCTTACTGTGCTTATTGGGCTGTTTTGCAAATAGGTAACATTTTTTTTTAACTGATCAAATTAAAGTCTGGGGTGAATCAATTGGCTCCTAATTAGGTAGTTGAAAACGTGAGTTTTTAAGTTCCCTCATCACGTTTTTCTTAAATGTATTAACACTGCAAGTTTGGCTCGTTATCATTTTCTTTGTCTTTTTAAAATTATTTATCAAATGGTTAGTTTTAGTGGCCATATATCCACAATTTCACCAATTAGGAGCCTATTGATTCACCTCAGTCTTTAATTTTATTTAATAAAATAAAATAAATTTGGTCAGTTAAAAAAAATTTTTTTTTGCCCCTTTTTGTAATTATTTGCAATATAGCACAATGAGAATATTGTACTTTTATTATTCATGACATGCATAGCTATTGCTAACATAATGTGGCTTAAGAGGGCAAATAATCCCTCTAAATATGACAAACACCTAATTAAGAACAATTGACATCTTGTTAAAATTCCGGGATTGCAATTGTGGTTGGAACGAAAACCAGCATACACAGTGGTCCCCGAGGACCGAGTTTGGGAACCACTGGTCTAGATGTATCACCCCGCCCCTCCGAATGGCATATTATACATCTCTTCATTTGGACTTCCTACTTTACCAGCTAGTTTAATACCTCAGACTGTAACCTGCTGAACCCATTTGATTATTTGCTGTGATAGATCCCTTATTGCATTTCTGTTACCGTCCATTCCACCTTTACTTTACACTGGGCCTGCAAGCGAAGGATGGGGTCCCGCTCTGTAGCCAGGTTCCTTTACTTTACACTGGGCCTGCAAGCGAAGGATGGGGTCCCACTCTGTAGCCAGGTTCCTCCTGAGATTTCTTCCCTTTAGGGAGTTTTTTCTTGCCACCATTTCAGTGTTTTTCTTCCCACTGGGGAGTTTTTACCTTGCTTTTTGGGGGTTCGGGCCTGGTTTTTGCCCAATTTTCCTTCTGTTTCTCTGTAAACCGTCTTTGTGACAGTTCCGTGTAAAAGATGCTATACTAATTGAATTAAATAATAAAAATAGAAACAATAGAAATGGAAATAGAAATAGAAATTCATCTCCACATTTAATTAACAGTCATGTCTTTAAAAATTCAACATCTATGTATAACATTAGATATGTATGGATGGCAGTGATCTAAAAACGTAAGGTTTTTGAAGCTTTTATAGGAAGTAGGCCTATAGTGCTTTATTGGTAAATAACAATAGCTGCTACGTTATGATACGGATGTGCTTTGTCTTATCTGTTCTGTAGTTACTTCGATGGCCTTTCTGTATGCACTTATTGTATGTTGCTTTGGATGACTGTAATGTAATGTAATGTAACAAATGTTATTATTTGCATGGTTTCAGAAAAATTCAAACGCAATTTAAAAGTAAGTTAGGCTGGTTAATTTATATACCTGCTTAAATGCCACCTAGAGCAGCGCTACAGTGAAAGAAAATAAGTAAGGAAAAGAGAGAACAAGCAAGAAAGGAAAATCAATCGCATTTTTGTCTCTCGAGTGGGTGCTGTCCAAAGACGGGGTGCTGAAACGGTTGGCAGAATGCTTTTTTTCTTCAACCAATAAATATGTAAATAATTACAATTTTTATTTTGAGACAAATAATTGCCAGATTCATATATTTCAACACAACAAAGTAGTAGTAGTAATAAAAAACGTTTTCTTCGATGTGTTGCACTTGCTTTTGAATAAGCGTGGGCCTTTTTGCTAATTTATGAGATTGTAAGGGTTCAAATTGTCATTGTGGGGGTACTATAATGCACTGTTTTAATAACGCATGTAAAACGAGCTAATAACGTAGGCCTAGGCCTACTTTTCGTTAAAAATTACGTTCGGTAAGTATGAGACTTTCTCATACTGTTACTCTGTGAATACTTCATAATTATATCGTACTTTTTTACATTTAAGTAAATGTTTCACTTCATTGGTCACCAGCACATCTCCAAACGCTCTCATTGTCTTCATTTGCACTCCATAAAGACAAAAACCATTGGCACTAACACGGTAACACACAAGTGTAAGGCAAAATAGACTGAAATTAAATGTTCGGATATGAAGAGTAAAAGGTGTTTCGTCTTGTAAGTGAGACAAGAAACAAACATACTCATCCAGCCTATCCATTCGGGTGTAAATGCATTTTATTAACTGCATACCAGAAACGATGTGTACAAGGCGACATGCAGTGAGACATTGGAGTAATAGTTTGTATTTTCTCTGGGTCGCTTCTTACTCGGGTCTTTTAGTAGTATTTCTAGTAGCATGTCATTATCCTATCATACTCTATCTGCATACATAAGAAAAGACGGGAATGAGCATAGCCTACATTAGGCTAAACTGATAAAACTCCCTATTCACACAAACTGTATATCCTGGATATGTAATATCCACACTTGCATGTATAACCATAGTAGCCTATATTTCACTCTGAATATCGATATGCCCTCATTGTTGTTGGCGTTAGGCCTATGATAAATATTTGCAATTACGGTATTGCATTAGACGTCATGATATTTTAAGTCCAGACGGTCATGGTTTTATTTTAAATGTGCCACATAGGCTAAATGACGTGCTGGCCAGTCCAGTAAAAGTAAGAATGTCCATATGCTTTGCTTTCGCGTCTCTAAGGCAGGGAGTCGGGAGACCGATTCCGCTACTGTTACCAATGGCATCAGAAACCAGACTCGAGCGCCACACAAACATTTGTCCGCAAGAACTGCAGCACACAGCAACAACTTCACTATCAGACCCTGCTTGGACCATTGGACACAAGGGAGCGAAGTATGGATTCCTGAAGAATTGTCTCAATTCTCTATCTCTCTCTCTGTCTCTCTCGCGCGCTCTCTCTCTCTCTCTCTCTCTCTCTCTCTCTCTCTGTCTCCCTCTTCATCCCTCTCTCTTCCTCTCTCTTTCTCTCTCTCTCTCTGTTCCGAGTTAAAAATATTATCACTAAACAACAAGTCCTTTAGATTAACTGTAGGAAAACGACAATGGGAGCACTTAATAAGCCTCTAACTTTCCCAGGACTTACCGATCCATGCAGAAAACTGATGGCCGACAAGGATATTTGCAACTCCGGGACACAAGACGAATCTAACTATGCGGATTTGAATAATTCACTCGACATGAAAGCAGAAGGCACAAAAACAGTAAAAGTTACATTTACCGGCGAAGGGAGCCACTTGGCAATATTTAAATGCAACAGTGACACCACTTCAGTTTCGGGAGACGGAAACCCTGGCGACCGTGAACGGAATAATAATTGCGCTAATCTCCCTAGCATGGACTGCAAATCCATTAATGAAGAAAACTCAAGTAATGTCAGAGCACAGAAGTGTGTCGCGGGCGATCTCTCTGGCTCCTTTGAAATCGCTTCTTCGTCTGAATTCTCTAAAAACAATGACGATTTCAGGGACAGTTCCAAATCCCAGATTCACAAACGGGATATCGATACAGGACCCCAAACAGCAACTGTACCCTGCAACTTCAAATCAAACAATACTTCTCCTAACAGTGAAGAATTGCAATACACTGATATGTACCTGAGTCGGGAAATGGAAACAGAGGCCGACGCAAGCATGGAATTTTCGGATCATTGCGTGCCCAGTACCGTGGAGGACGAGTCCCATTATATTACAACCCACGAAATTCAGCTGTCAGAATTGGACCACGATGTCGATTATGACACTGGGTTAGGATCCCGCTGGGACTTGAAAGACGGCAACCTGAACGTGGTCTACTCGTTTGACGATTTCGCTTCTTTTGACAGTGATGAAGCGATAGAAGGAAAACAGGTACTAGAAGACAGAAATTCAGCGAGAGTGAAAAGCAATCAGGTTCAATCTAATAATACAAACCGGCGCGCTACTAGCAGAGCAGCAGTCAGCAGTAAGCATGAAAACGATCTCTGTGACTCGGACAAATGCGCCAGCTCAGATGAAGGTCTGTCAAATAACCAGAAAGGCAGAGGGAATTCAGCAGGACAGATTCACCTGTCAATCAAAACTACTTCCAGAGCTATAAATGAGCCTAGCAACATACAAGAAAAGGAAAACATTCGTTATCATGCCAAGCACGAGGGAGACATGAGTCGCTATGTATTTAGAGACGCAAAAGCAGAGAAAATCTGTGATAGTGCGAAATGTTTCATCGCAGCCCCCTGCCGCCTGCACTTTGGCCGTAAGTTAAAGGGGAAAGATGTTAATGAGTATTCCAGTGGCGCGTCCAGCGCTGTAAGTGAATTGGACGATGCTGATAAGGAAGTTCGAAATTTAACTGCCAGGGCGTTCAGAAGTTTAGCCTGCCCGTACTTTGATGCCATCAATTTCAGCACCTCCAGCGAGTCTTCTGCATCAGAGCACGGGTTGGGGATCAACAGGTGGTCCACGTTTGTTGACCTCAAATATGGAAACATGACACAGGGAAGAGATAAAAATCTAGTCACCCATAAAAGTGCTACATCAACTTTTGAAATCGCCAAGAACGCAGAGGGCAAAGGTATTAAGGGGTTGACTTTAGCTAATATAAAAGCGCCCCAGACTCAGATCTTTGCACTGAATGGCAACTTGTCAGATGCCAAAAACGCATCATCTTCAACTAAGAAGATAGAACTCATGGGGAAATTTGGGCAAGGACAGAGTGGGGTTATAACGCTGACGGAAACGTTAAATTTTCGTTGCAATGTTAAAACTGGGGTCCCTGGAAGCGATAGACGTGCAAAATTTGCACAATATGCTGCAGGATCACGTTCCACAGATGAAGTTACCAACATCTTGCCAAGCGAGTCGGGGAATGAGGCCAGCAAGCAACACTGTAATGCAGGGGAAACCATGGAAGACACACACAAGAAAGCAATATTCGCATCGAGCCTTCTTAAAAATGTTATTTCCAAGAAAATGCAGTTTGAACAAGAGCGGAAAATGGAGCGAGGGGAAATAAGCGAATCCTACTCTGTGATGTCTCCATGCTTTTCATACAAAGAGCAGGATATGCATAAGGAGAGAGTTACATTGGGCGAGTCAAAGGGGTTACAAAGGCAAAACTCTAAATACTCAGAGGCGGGTTCTGACCTAACCATTGTTTGTCTGGATGAACTGGGGGACATTGTGGACACTAATTCGAGTTGCCACAAGGACGAAAGTCCGAGAGAAGACATTTTAACGCTTGCATCAGAAACTAATTTAGAGTCAACAAATGAAGCAGGAATCGATACTAAAAAAGGAGCATTCGAAGTGTCTAAAAGCACACTGCTTCGTAGCCAAAATAGCGCATTCAGATCTTGGAGGGACGGTGAGCTAGAGTTTCAAAAGGAACATAAAAACGATAAAACTCCAGTGGGGAAACCGCCTACGTTCACCGACAAGCTTGGGGAAACGGACATAGACGACGAAGTTGCCAACAAGTTAACAAAAATGACGCATTTGTTCGTGCCGAGTATCCAAGTTCTGTCTGAGGAGAGTGAACCTGGAAAGCCATTACCGAATATTAATTATTCAACTCGGGCAGCCACGGATCATGGGAACGGAGGCGTTGGGAAATTACGTTCTGACAAAACTCTTTACGTTGCGGATGCTACTAAAAGTGTTGTAACATCGAAGTCACCTGAAATCAAAATAAGCTTGCGGAGCGTAAAAGAAAACAAATACAACCCGTTCAACATTGCTAAGCTTCTAACTCCGAATATAGGTTGCAATGTTGCCAACCTGATAAAGACAGCTGATGACTCAAAATGCCAAGTGCTCGCTGCACCATTAAAGAGAGAGTCCTCGGAAAAAGTGCCCCACTTCATGGTCAGAGACATAAGGGAAAACAAGTGCAAGCTACAAACGCCGATTCACCAGGTCAGAGACGTGAGAAAATTGGTTAAAAGTTCGTATCACTTCGTTTCTTTGGATAATAACGAAAACAAGACTACTGCTCTCACTGACCTTCACTCTGAGCTGAAGGCTTCCAAAACAGGGCCTTACCGAACCCCCGCATCGCTTTCACCTATAGTTATAAAGTGTCAGTCCGTGAATACAAATAGCAATGTGAAGCAATCTGGAAATTTAATCGAGGTTTCACAACACGGACTTGCCGAGGATATACTAGAGGCTGCAAGCTCATCTCCTCAACCATCTGTAGAGGGCTCCAAAAACGGAACCACACCGACGCACCGCCCAACAGGCAGAACTCCCATGATCACTACAAAACAACCAAAGGGTGACCCATCTGAAGCGTCTATTGGGGTGAAAATTGAAACTGGTGTGGTTCAAAGAAAGAAACCCGAGTCAAAAATGGCGAACCAGGCTGCATTAGAGAAGCTAACGGCTGCCGTTAAAACGATGGAGCAACTTTATGTTTTTGATAGGAACGAATGGAAGCGCAAAACTGAGCCTCGGCCAATTACGGACAGTCACGTGCTATCACTCATTACCAGTGAGGAGCACGGCGGTTCAGGAAAAGATGAATTTGAGGAAGAACTGGGAAATATAGCCAGCTCTTTAGCAACAGGTAACATGGAAAGACTTGTGAGGAGAGACTCTTATCCTAATTCAGACAAATCACCACATACATTGACAGCTGCACCAGTGTCAGAAATATCACCCAAAAGAGAAGAAAAAGATTCCACAAAAATGCTCCACATTCCCTGTAGCCAGGAGGAAAAAGAGGGGGCAAAATCACAGTCTCAAAGTGGAACTTTCAGCAACAAAAATGCAGCCACTTTCACTCAAAGCCAGAAGTCTTCCACTATCAGCAGCACCAGTTATAAAGCTTCCCAGACGTATGCCTCCTCACAAGTACCTTTCAGCACAAAAAGCTTTGCTCCAAAATCTCCCAAACTCCCAGTGTCATTAAAAATATCCCATCCTAAACGAGTATTGGAAGACAGGGAGAGGCCCAATGGCACTGAGGCAGAGAAACCTTTTCTACCATTCAGCATGTCTGCCACTGCAGACTCAGAGAATTACCTAACCATCCCTGTCAAAGCCCACGCCATGGAAGCCAAACCAGGCATCTCCTCCAGCCAGGAGCGGACAGCAGTGTACACTTTCACAGCCACTAGTGGCACACCTCAAACAACCAGGTCGGCATCTCACCCCAGTCGAGGGGACGCAAGGAGACAGGAAGACCACAAGCCATCTCCGAAAAGATCCTCTATTGTCATGGAGACAAGGTCCCCAGATAGTCCCACCGCTACCATCTATCATCACCCGCTGCAGATGGCAATGCCGGGTGCACAACCGCACGTCATCTGCTTCTCCTCTTCGGTCGCCCAGCAGCCACCAGTAGACCCCTTCCAGCAGATGCAAAGGAAGATGCTGTTGGACCCAACCACGGGACACTACTACCTGGTGGACACCCCTGTCCAGCCGGCCACTAAGAGGCTCTTTGACCCAGAGACTGGACAATATGTGGACGTCCCTATGCCACAGCAGCCCATGGCCCCGGTGCCTATGCCCATCACTCCCCTGGCGCTGAACCCTGGTGCCTACGGCCCAACTTACATGATATACCCTGGCTTTTTGCCCACCCCGACTGTGCTGCCCACCAGGACCATGCAGTCCCAGCTGTCCATGCACTCAGAAGTAGACAGCGGGGACAAGGCCCCCCCACATGATGGGGACGCAGGGGGAGGTGACCTACATGGAGAGCCCCTACTACATCCCCACAGGGAAGTCCCCGCAGGCAACGCCCGTGTCCCAGCACATCACCACCAGGGGGCCCCCGGGCTTCTCAGACAGAAAGCCTGTTATCAGCATCACGTCACAGCAAGGTCCAAGGATCATTGCCCCTCCTTCCTTTGATGGAACCACTATGAGTTTTGTTGTGGAGCACAGGTAAACTGCAGGCATCTTTACATGTAAGTGGAGCCATACGTCCGTCCTGTTATACGCATGCCTTTTCCAATATGTACCTATGTCAAGAATATGTCACTCTGTTTGTACGCTCGCTGCACATACACACACAGTAAATTCACAGCAAAATGTCCAGTGTTAATTCAACTCTAACAGTGTTGATTCAACTCTAGCAGTGTAAATATGAGCCTATATCTGGCCAGATCAGGCTCATATGTACACTGTTAGAGTTGAATTAACACTGGACATTTTACTGTGCAGGGTCTCAGTTGTACGGCCAGTCCTGAAAATCTTATTGGGAATTATATAGTTCAGATGAATGAAATCCCTAAAAACAGCTCATTTTTGGTACGTCTGCAGATTTTTCATAGACAATCAACTATGCATGCATCTTCTCAGGTCACAACATAGTAGTTAAAAGTAAATCTATGGGTATATTAGAGAGGATAAGATGATTAAACATGATTAAGCTTTTGAGTTAGTACACCCATATTTATAAGAAAGTTGAACTTAGCTATGCTGCAGAATATAATGGGTGGAGGAGGCACAGCACCAGGATGTGTTCAGGGGCCTTTTACACACTCTGGCAGTGGAGCTAAAATGTGCTCTTCAGCATATTCTCATTCTATCAGTGACTATGTAGTATTTTCGAAAAAATCTGTATTTTGTGTCTTGTCATCATTTTATGATAGTTATCTTCCACTAGGATTTCAGCACTTGCCTTTATTATGTCCAGATTAAACACATATTTATTTAACATAATGAAATATTTCTTATGTTTCATAGCACAATGCATCAAGATAAGAGTATCAGATTATTAATGAATAAGGAACCTGAAATTAAGTTCTTTAACACATAGTTATTTGCACTGCATATAACCAGCTACAGTGCCTTGCGAAAGTATTCACCCCCTTGGCGTTTTTCCTATTTTGTTGCATTACAACCTGTAATTGAAATGGATATATATTTGGATTTTATGTAATGGACCTACACAAAATAGTCCAAATTGGTGAAGTGAAATTATAAAAAAAACTTGTTTTAAAAAATTCTAAAAAAAAACTTGTTTTAAAAAATTCTAAAAAAAAACAAAAACGGAAAAGTGGTGCGTGCATATGTATTCACCCCTTTGCTTTAATGTATTGTTAAAGTATCATATTTAATATTTGGTGGCATATCCTTTGCATGCTGCTACTTCCAGAAGTCTGTGACCCATCAATATCAAAAGACTCTTGATATATTATTTTCTGGTACTCTTACAAGCGATACTATAACGTCTTTGCATTTGAATGGATCTCTATGGGAATTAGGGGGTGGGACTAGATTTAGCTGTAAATAACACTTGAACTGTATAGAACACATGGTTGGCTAAATGGCTCTAAGTCATCAAGGGTCTATCCTATCAAACAATAATGCAACAAAATAGGAAAAACGCCAAGGGGGTGAATACTTTCGCAAGGCACTGTATGTCTTAGTTATGAGGGTCTTTTGTATTAGTGTACATTTGCATATCTGGAAGGGTTCCAAGGACAACTGAAAAAGGCACTGGATAGACTATTATAGACTATCTGAGGCACTACAGCATGTTTACCACCCTGTTTGTGTCATACTCCACTAATTGGCATCAATGGTGTTAAATGACTGCTCACTATTCCCCAAGGAAACCTGACACCAGCAGACACTGCTTCTGTTATTTGAGGGACTGCTATTGACCTTGGTGCAAACCAAATATCAAAACAGTTCCCTTTTCACACATTAAAGGCTGTCAGTCTTTTTGATGGCATGAGCTGAGTGTTTATGAGTCTATTTTCAGGCTTTGACATACTCAGATTAGGGGGACATAACAGTAGCATTCTTCAAATTTCTGCAGTCTCATCTGATTCTGAACAGGAAATTGGTGTATTGGGGTAGTGCTTTTTACTCAGCCAAGCCAAACTTTAAAGAATACGCCGGTGCTTTTTAAATTACGTACTTATTACAGGGTTAGTCAACCCTGGCCTGTGCCAGAGACGGTCCTGGTTTTTGCTCCATCCAAACCTATAATGACATAACTGGATTCATTAATGAATGCCGGTAAGCATCTGCTGGAGGCATTCAGCATGTCACCATTCATAATATTCAGGCTCAGACTTTTATTCATCCATCAAACTCTTGTGGTCAAACTCAGATGGAACAAAAACCAGAAACGTCCCCGGCACTCCAGGACCAGGGTTTGCCTACCCCTGACTTATCAGCTGTTCTCTGCCCTCATAATGTGTGCAGGAGGACATTAACATGAGCTTCATCATTTATCTGAGGACTTACTTTGATTTGCCAAGGCAATCCATTTCATATAAGCAATAACAATGCTTTCATTGCGTTTGATTTTGTTTTCTAAGCTTCGTTTTGTCATTGTCCATTAAACAATCACGGGTCATCACTGCTGGTACCGCAGTGGAGGAGTGGTTTCTGCTTTATCCGCTGATTGTATGACTACCGTGATAGTACAGGCGGAGCAGGGGCATTGTTGTGAAGCGCAGTGCGCCGCCTGTGTGGGCGAAGGGGGGCGTGGCATTTCCAGCATAGTGACAGGAGGAAAAGGTCACGCAATGCAAAGTATTTGTTGTGCTGATGCAGGGAGGGAGAGCACAGCTGCTCAGAGGAATCAAGCCTGGAGCGGTGGCACCGGGCTGCAGCGAGGTCGCCTTTTTATAGACCAGCTCTTTTAAAAAGGGAAAGAGGGAGACAACGAGCACTGGAGGCCTGCAGCTATAACATAAACAAATCATGTAATGAGTCACACACCTCGGCTAGCCTTCTCAAAAGCTGAGCTTTCTCCACTATTTTAACAATGAGGGAGATAGTCCTGAAATCTTTTAAAACTTTTTTGTGACATCGTCAAGGTGCTAGTATTGGAGATGCTAGACAACTGTGAGTTATGGTTTACTCTCAAGTGGGGTATGGGTTACCCTAATTCCTCAGTGCAATTACGGTAATCTGTCTACTGACTGAGCGCTGGTAGTTAGCTGGTATTTCTATTTTTAGAAAATATGATAACCAGGACATAGCCGATTTCATTTAATTATAGTCTTCATAGATGTGGTGTACACCAGAACCAGTTATGTGGGAAACCCCCCAAAGAGATTTGAGCCAATGTAATGTGTATGATCAATATCCTCCTAAAACCCGGCAATTCACTTAATCTGAAGAACAATACATTCTACTATGAAAACATTTTCACTGCGACACTTTTGTGTCATCCACGCCACTTCATGTAAAAAAAAAAAAGATTTCAATACTACGTTCTTAACTTTTTTTCTGCCAGGTGTCAGGAGGATATGATCTATTAATGATGCACCTGCATAATTTTCACAATTTCTTACCACAGGTTGGAGGTGAATGAACAATATTTTTACTTGAAGAATTTTGTTGAGCTCTGCTTTTTTTGGTTTCCTGTCCTTCTGGTTCCTCATTGTCCTTTATGCTCTGTTCCGTACAGGGGCACCTTCTGAGGGGTTTTCCCACAATTCACTTGATGCTGAGTTTTTATTGGTCCTTTCTTGCATCACTGCATCTAGCAGAAGCCTGTGGTTCATGGTCGTCTACACCAACTGGAACATCATCGCCCACCCATCACATCCTTGGGTTCCTGTTTTGTTGCTTAGTGCTTCACTTGCAGTAGGCAGTATGCATTTTTTAAAGCTGTACATCCTAGCTGCTGTTTTTCTGTTCTGTGAAAATATCTGCATGAAGTCAGTATTTGAGCAGATCTCTTTTTAACTCAAGTGAAGAAAAGTAAAACGAGCACTGCTGCTTTGTCTATAAACAAAAATCAGAATCTTATTTATTTCAAATTAGGTGGTGTAACGGCAAAGTTCCCCAAGTCTAATGCACAAGCAAACAGCAGGTTTAATAGTCAAGCATTATCAAGAAGTGCAATATCTGCAATATCGATCTTGCTCAGATATATGGAACTGCAACGCAACTAAAAATTCAACGGCTTCTCAATCAAATGAAATATTCTTATTGTAAAAAATAAGTGCATTATGCTAATGGTTAAAACCTGATTTAACCTGGCCATCAGACTCCCTACAACATTATCTATAGTGGCTGGTAAACATAAAGGTAAAATAGGTAAGTGGCCTGTGTGCCACTGTTGTGGTCCTATCACATTCACTTTGATCCAGTTACAGAAACAAAGTTGATTAAATCACGTTGTAATGTACTGATTTTAAAATAAACCTTAAGGTAAGGTTGAAAGTGAATTTTGGAGAAGTTGATTTTGGCTGTCATTAGGCTGACCAGTCACACTGACCTTTACCCTGCCATGGTTACTCTCTCACTGTGCCCCTCACTCCCCTCCTGAAGACCTCACTCTCCTCCCTCCTCACAGAAACGGCACTACAGAGTTGTTTTCTCACATAGTGCTGCTCACAGACGGAGTCTATTTACAGTACATAGTGTGGTACTGTATAGTTGCCAATATTTACATGTGCTATTGTGATGATAACCTGGTAAGGTGATGACAAACCCAGAGAAACATATGAAGCCTTGTTTCTCTTTATAGCTGGTGCTGCTCAAGGCCTGCGTAAAGGCTGGGCAGTGCTGGGTCTGTGGGTGGAGCCTAGCTGCAGCTGGGACTATTTAGGGGACAGCCTCCTATATGGGGCCCAGCTAGCCCATTTGTCCCCCTGTGTAATGGGGCAAGATACCGCTAGAGTGTCTGTGAGCTTGATGGTTTTTAAGCCACGCTGTGAGTGAGTTAAATGACTTATTGGACAAAAGTGGAGAAAAGTAAAGTCTGGTGTCGAGCTTTAACTTTAAGAGCAGAGTTGAAAGAAATAGTGTAAAACCAGGTCAATTGGAAGTGATATGGTGGCTCTGTTTACAAGCCAGCTGACCTAACCAACATCCAGTAGAATCATGTGACTGCTGTTAAAATGTCTTGAGCTAATTCCCCCTTCCTGCAGTCACGATTCACACCATATTAATGTACTCCCAGAATATCAAAGAATGAGTTCAAAACTCACTGGCCTGCTGTGCTCACACCAATGCAAGTCATAAATAAACTGCTTATTTGGCCAACGTCTCAGAAACTGCACGGAATTTATGGCATGATGAGGTATGCTTGACCACAATGTGATTAGCTGTATGGCTGAAGCAAAATATGCTTTTAAAAACCATCCAGCTCATCCCTTGTTGTACTGATATTTAATTTGCAGCAATTCAGAGGTGATCTTTGTAGCCCCCGCTGCTATAAAACAATAATTATTAAAACAAAACAAATCCCATTTTAGTGAAGTAAAACATATTTAGCTACATTACATAACAATGCTAATTTGGACTAAAGGAGGCAATAGGAGTACGTACAATCTTTTGTATTGTCTGTCCTATGTAGTCCTGCATACCCATTCACATTTATGGTGGGACACCATTACAGGAAGTGGTGCTTTCTGTACATTTTCTTTAGAACCTCTAACAACCCATATACTCCTTGTGCCTGAGTATGCATAGTTTGGTGTTTTTTTATTTGATTACACTACAGCACACTTAATACAAAACCCAGGATATTGGAGCTGCGGGACAGTCCATGTACCTGTCTTCTGTTTTGTTTTTGGATTAAGTTGTCAATGTCACACTATGTACAGCTTTGTTTTATTTTCTTTCTTTTTTTAAAGGCGTGCTTTGTGAGCAAATTCTATAGCACAACAACCTCTGTGGGTTTGCACAACAACTTCTCAGGTTTGTCTATGACTGTTATACTTGAAATATCTTAAGACCTTTGCTGACGCTATGACAAACTGGGCCAGATTTATCAGTGTTCCTTTTGTAACTTCAGGACAGAGCGTATGCTTTAATGTGAGACAGAAATACAAGAACTAATTTGAACTATTAAGAAAAACTATTAAGAAAAATGTAATACAAGCTGCACAAAATCTTGTCTGATAAATTTAATATTTTAAGAATTGTTTTTGAACAGAATTGCATACCTGAAATCCTGTAAAAAAAGGAAGAGGGTCTTGAATAGGCTGCATCGTTTTCATATGTTTTATGTATGATTTCCTGCTGTGGTTGTCTACCATAAGTCTTGAAGTGGAAAGCACTACAGATAAATTGGCCCATGCACTCACTGTGTGTTGTGAAGCAGGGTTTTGCTGAATGTCAAACTATGGATAATTTTGTTCTCAAGCACCAGCTGGTTTGATTGTTTTTTTCCTGTTTGTGAAAAACCATATACGCAATAATTAAGTTATGCTTAAGATCATGGTCTGGCCACCAGGCCAAGGTTAGATTAAAGTTCTGGAGGAAATAAATGGTCATTCACAGTGGCACCTGGTGGATTTGATCTCCATCAGTGCAACAGTGGATCAATGTTTCCTATAAAATGTTCAGGCTGACTTGAACACATTGCTGGGTCACATAAGTAGTAATGTGTTACACAAAGGCAAACCGAAACAAAACTTGATTTTAAAAAAAGACTGATCACATTGCCAAGGTTTGTTTGCTGCTAACCCGGTCAGCATTGTTCAAATTAATTTTCTGCTGTGGCAGTCCTTTTTTCCTTAGCCAATAAAACTCCCACACCACCAAACATAGGCAATTGAGGTAATCTGCTTCCAAATGGGAGAAGCAGCCATAAAGTTGCAACTTCCAGTTGTTACGGTACGCTTGCATTGGGAAGCTCTGTTTAACCAGCTTTGTGACTGAGATGGAACAGGGCCAAGCTACAGTATGTATGTAGAGAGGGTGAGAGAGAAGTCTGCGAGGGACGGAAGGACAGGCACAGCGCAGGACGACGGCTACAGAGGCAGGACAATGAGGAACGTGCCAGTGTTTCTGTACGGACACCAGACTAGTAACCTGAGCAAAGAGACCAGGGGGAAGCTGAGAGTGAGGTGTTTGCATTGGGAGAACTGCGCCACAAGGGCTGCATAAAAGAAGAATAGAAGAAGGAAACGGTGGACTGCTGGTTTTGTGAATAAATGGGTGAAAGCAATGTACATTGTGAAAGATGTACAATAAATTATGTATATTTCCAGTACTTCATATTTCTATTATTTATGTATTTGCATGCTCACAATCTATTATGTGTTATGGTATTGCATAGACAAATTATAGCCCAAAGAAAGAAAAAGGTTTTAACAAAAAAAGGTTGCAGGAGTTTCGCTATTACGTGTTATTATAATTTTTTTATCTTTTGTTTTTACATATGACTGATTTAAATCCTGCAGTTGCCATCTCGTTGGTGAGTAGAGAATTATTGACTTAAATATACACTAATTGTACAAACCCCAATTCCAAAAAAATTGGGACAGGATGTAAATGCCACATAAAAGCAGAAAGCAGTGATTTGTAAATTCTCTTTTACATACACTACCGGTCAAAAGTTTTAGTACATCCATAATTTTCAAGCAATCAGAGATTTAAAAAAAATATTTTACAAAAAAAATAAATCTTAGATGCATTAAAATGGCCACTTTCTGCAGTAATAACTGCTGAGCATATTCTTGCCATTTTTTTTTCTACAAGGGCAGTCATATGGTACTGAAAGTTCACAGCAACACTGCTGTAGAAGTTCCCGCAGACATACTGCACTTGTGGGTTGCTTCTTCTTGACCTTTCTGTCAAATTCGTCCCAAATTTGCTCGATTTTACTTCCCTTGCAGGGAAATGGAAATAATTTGTTCACCCGGTTTATTTTGGCAAATATTGCTTTTTTATGAACTAAAAAAATTAGGTCACTATCCTGTTAAATAAAAGATTATTTTTAACTTCTGACTATTCACGTCTTACCTTGTGCCATTTGAGGTTATTTACAAAAGTTAAACTGCTTAAATTACACTAAAAACAGAGTAGGAAAATACAACTAAGGTGTACTAAAACCTTTGACCGGTAGTCTATATTTAATTGAAAACAGTACAAAGAAAAGATATTTAATGTTTTACCTTACTTTATTGATTTTTGTAAATATACACTAATTCCAAATTTGATGCCTGCAACACGTTCCGAAAAAATTTGGGACAGGGGCAAAAAAAAAACTGGGAAGTTCAAAAAACACCTGTTTGGGAGATTCCACAAGTAAACAGGTGATGCTATCATGACTGGGTATAAAAGGATATCAAAAGACTCTTGATATCTTATTTTCAGGTACTCTTACAAGCGATACTATAACCTCTGTGAATTTGAATGGATCTCTATGGGAATTGGGGGGGTGGGACTAGATTAAGTTGTAAATTACACGGGAATAGTATGGAACCCATGGTTGGCTAAATGGCTATAAGTCATCAAGGATGTGAGGTATCAAATGAGCCTAAAACATCACTCTGCTGCTAGATATGCAGTAGACATGGATGGATCCCTTTAAGGGTTGTTTCTCCTGATTCATTTTCCCATTGAACTCTATGGAAAAAGAAGTCAGGAGAAACAACCCTTCCTATATATTTACAAAAAAAAAAAGGTAAAACATTAAATATCTTTTATTTGTACTGTTTTCAATTCAATATATGTAAGATAATTTACAAATTACTGCTTTCTGCTTTTATGTGCATTTTACATACCGTCCCAACTTTTTTGGAATTGGGGTTTGTACATTTGATTTACAGTACATGTAAACAGTGAGAGTTGTAAGGGGTGAAGAACTCTCCGCAGTGAGTAGGAAGGCAGTATGTCTGATGGCCTCTGGACAGTGTGGCTTTTCCTTCTGTATCACCCCCCCACCCCCCCCGCCCAGCTGAAGTGCAGGCCGCTGGGTTTATTGCTTTGTTGATGCGGTTTCCACAGAAATAACAGTGAGTGACTCACCTCCCTGTTCCCAGCTGCTCTCCCTCAACTCCTGAGCAATCTGCATTAATACCCCGTTGTGCTCAGACACAAGATACAATGCTGGCAGAGCCGACCAATCTGTTACCTGAAACGAGTCTGCAAATATCCAGAGAACACGCACTCACTTTCACAGGCACTTATACCGATAATATAGCATTTGTTGATGGCTGAGCAATCCTGTTGTTCTTTTGAGTTACAATGCGCTGCTTGCACCGGATTTTCAAGGCAACACTTTATTTCGTAGACAGAAAATACCCCACACACATCTTAATGCTTTCAATTGTAGTCTATTTGCTGCACTGCACAGCGTAACTGTGTGTGTCTTCCAGCAAATAAATTGCACCTGGGAGCATAAAACTGCGTGTGGGATACTTTTATTTCTCTGATTTACTACTTTCCCCCCGAATCAATGCTGACTCCGGGGTGTTCATAATTACATCCTTTGATAGAATACTTTGATCCCTATTATCCTGCGAAACAAGATGAGCTAGATTATTTTGAGAGTATTTTACCCTGCATACCTCTCCAAATGAGTTCAGAACTGAACTCTGGAGCTGCGTAATGGTTATGAACCGTGTGTGAGTCACACAAGAAAGGACTGGCCATAAAATCTAATCCATGTTCCTGGGTGATCAGCAGATGACTATTGCCCCAGTGAGACCAACTGTTTCACACTCTGGAACAGAGAAAAATATGAATTGTGAAGGTTAATCTCAAAACTTTAAAGGACAGAGCACATATAATCAATACCAATAATAACAATAAACAACGTTAATGATAAAGAATGTGAAAAACACCTGCCCATGGTTCTGTAGTCTTAAAAACACCCATAGCCCCAGCCTAACCAACTGACTGTTACAGAATCAAACACCAGTGTTCATTCACAGTACATGGCGTATCAATGAGAAAATGGAAACACCGTAATTCAGGCAAAGATATGAATGAAAAAACAGTAGGGATTATTTTCTTCTTGCTTCACCATTGTAATAGCCTATTTTACAATTTTATGAAGACTACTGTATTTATACTCTTATGTTTTGCAAGCAGAGTACATGTAAGTTATTTTGGGAATGATAGCCAAAATTTATGGAGAAATTTTTCGTAAGTTCAGGAGAAAGTTCAATCACAACCCTCAGCAAGCCATAAATTCCTAAGCTATTAATTTCAAACAGTGTATCATCGGAAATATAAGGTTTACGAAATGATTTCCAATCCCCTCCAGGCTTCTCAGGCAGGTCAATCAGTGCATACAGCCAGCTAAGTTAGACTAGCATGCTGAGACTGCTGAAGATGTGGTTCGGGCTATGGCAGCAGCACTTAAAAGCTTGCTGGTACAGTGAGCATCAGGTATCTATGACATGGCAAAATAACCACAGGGGACGATCTGTCCCCAGCTAACCTCCTGCAACCACCCCACCTTGTCAATCTAACTAAAACTGTAACGTAATCTAATTAAAATGTATTTTAAATAAATAAATAGATGTGCTTTTCTGATAAGAAATCAATTTAAACCTGTTTTATACATGTATACATAATAAATGAAAATTTGATTAGCCAGGCTGCCTCAAAAAAACGTATTTTTTTTTATACAACCGAGAGCCCTCCCCCCTTCCGCCCCCCCCTCCCCCCTCCCCCCCCCCCCCCATATAGAACCCTGAATTGTGTCCCCTCTAGTCACAGCAATGCCACCTGCAATGGCACACCAGCACTGCGGCTGAAATTCATGCGCTGATGCACTCCACTATATACCAGCAACCATACACTGTTTTGACATTTCCATGGTGCACCCTAGCAGTAATTGGAGAGTGGTTCAAATCCTATACTATGGTGAGAGCTTTTTGCCATATCAGCCATTTGGGAGATCATGTTCAACAGCTTCTTTAGACTGCTGTAGGGCTCCATGGGCAGTGGGAAATAGATTCCAAGCATTATAGGAGATTAAGCTATTTTTTGCCTTAGCTACTATACTTGGCCAGGAGCTCTCTAAAAAGGGACCTGCTGCAGTACTCATCCTGTTGAGGCTCTGTTCTAGTGCATGGATGGGCCCCCACAGTGGAGTATCGAATCCACAACAGTGTCAGTGCCGACTGTGGCCGGCGGCCCCGTGGGCCGATGCAGGATTGGCCCTTGCGTCACTCAGGGATGGTGAGGGTTCAGTCGGCTGGGACGACAGTCTCATTTTGCACCAGAAACTCCTGCTGGTTAATCAGGTGCATGTAAATCCACCTGTTAAGCAGCACATGAAGTCTCTTACCCTGGCGCATGCTTGTGCAAGCCCATTTTACAAACAGCGATGTCATAAGAAGCGATGCTTGGCATCGTGGGATTTGGAGGGGGGGCACATCCTTGTCTCTGCTTTGCCGAATCAAAAGTGCAATGAGTGGCTGATATTTATACACTTGGGCATTCCAAACTGAAGAAAAAATGGTGGAAAAAAAGCATAAAAAGAAAAAGCTTTCTGAAAAACTGTGAAAACCCATGAACGTCTGAGACCACAAGATTAGACCTAAGATGAGGAACTTAATGATACAATTTAATTGTTAATTAAGAATTGCATGATGGTCTGATTTAATGGCCCCAACCCTATTCCCAGAGAGTCACTGACCCAACCGATTCAGACCCAAGAAACCATACGCGTGGAGCTGGCTGTGTAATTGCTTTAATTAATCAGAAAAGTGCAAAGAAACAATGAAAATCAACAGACCGTGTCACAGTCCTGGACAAAGGGTGAGGAACACTGGCCTATTTTATGATGCTTAAAAATATTACTTTATATTATTCAAAAATCTGAAATATTTGGGTGGATAAACTCACAAAATGTTTAGAAAATGCCACTTTGTTAGTGCACTGAACAGTGGGTGATAAAGAGTATCTTAGCGAGACAGCGATACCGCTTGTTTGGTTATGGTCCTATAGATAGATCTCTAATCTGTTATTGGTGAGGGTGCTATGCACCGCGTTGAATCTGACACCTGTTGATGCCACTCACACACACGCAGCAACCCGGCACAAAACAAACAATATCTTCCACAAACGAGACCTTTACATGCCATCCCCCCACACTGCCTTTCCCACTTATAACTGCTTCAGATTACAATATTAGTCATTCCCAGACTTTAATACCCACTGATATAGCATTTCAGAACCTATAAATGTTATTTACGGGTGATCTAACTGAAAGTTGTAAAATACTGATGTCAGCTCCAGAGATATACAATGATGAGGGACTTATATGCATTCAGTCATCGTCATAGGCATGAGTCAGAGCCGTCTTAAATTCTAAGTCTACATCACTGACATTTGAGTCCTGGCATTCCTGAAAAGTTGAATTAATAGTAGCAGCAGATCCATCTTAACCAGAGCAGGTGAGAATGAATGTGAGCGGTCCAGCCGAAGCACATTGAATGGTAGATTTATGTTTGTAAACCATACCTGAACTTGCAAGGGAGATCTTGGAAACTGCAGAATAGAAAGTAAGACAATTTAGAGAGGTTAATGGACATGGCCATTACAACCAAATCAGCATTATATTTAGTCCATCTATGAGATGCTTAAAAGTGATTGGGGGATTACGTTTCAGAGAGAAGTGGTATTTTGGTTCCTTAAGCATGTCCTGACTTTGGAAGGCCAGCATTATTTCCATAATGAAGGGCCCTCAAATTGGGCTGATTGTGTCTGTGAGGGGTTTGGGCAGTGGAAGCACAGTCATGGGTGTGAAACCCTCTCTCACACAGTGTACACACCCTCCCTTCCAGCAGGGACACAGATAATGCCTGGTAGGGTGGTGTTAGGGTTGGAAATTACTAGGGGTGTAACGGTTCTGAAACTGAGACCGAAACCGTGATACAAACGTGCACGGTCTTGTGTCGCGGTTCTGGAAGATGGAACCGCGACACAACCCCTCCCCCAACCCCAACCCGCTGCCCACCACTGCAGGTGCAGCCTGTTGATCTCTCATTACGTTAATATGTAAGAAAAACACATTTTTCATTTCACAATTAACACTATAACACATGTAAATCATGAAATTATTATTCTATTTAAAGTTAGGGCAACACTCTAAAACAGAAATAAAAAATAAGTGTAGCTACACGTTTAAAAAAAAAAAAAAAAAAAACGTACATACATAATAACAACATAACAACAGCTACGTAGACTATTTTCAGCCCTAAATGCGATAGGTCACTGTGGAAATGTCAACTGTACGGGACTTTGGCGAAACGTAACAAGATAAACTCTTCAGGGTTAATCATAACACAGTGGTAGCCTACCTGCATATAGCCTACAGGTAAGATATTTGGTTTCATTAACATATTTATAGCTACGAGAGATTTTGGAGGAAAAAAATTAGGTGTCTTCTAAACCGAAAGTGCATCAGGTAGCCTACAGTAAGCAATGGAAAACGCCGAATGCGTAGGTCTATTTGTACAACGTTTTAAAAAAATATTATTGTTTCCAGCTATATCTGAACCTGATTTTCTTGTAAAGGGTGCATTTTACAGTCTGTGGCTGTGGCAAGACGAGGGTCGTATGCACATTGGACTATTAACAGCACCCTCTTATTTTATTGCACTGTAGTATCAATCCTGGGGTTTTCTTAAAGCTGTAGCCTAGTTTATAATTTAAGACAAATATGAATAGGCTACTGTAATTGGGACCGATAAGTCTACCACTATAGTTATGGGGCGCCAACGTGGATTGGGTTAAAGCTTTTACCTTTTCAGAAGTTATGGCTTCAACGGTAGCCTAATTCAAAATTGGAGCGTGTTCCATCCAACTCGCTGCCCACACTATGTCTTTCTACCGAGTCGCACTCTGCCACAGAATAGCTGAGCCGCATTTCTATCGGCTACAGTCTATGGTTCTAAGCTTCTTCTACTCGTCTCCTAGTACTGACATATTGAAGGCGACTAGTACAATATATATGCCAAAAAATTGAATTAAATTCATTTGGATATGATTTCATTTGCCGTTTTGTCAATTATTGTAATTTTGGCAGTCGCGATTTCCCTTTGGTGGTCCGTGAAATCATTTTGGCGGCCGCCAAATAATTTACTATGCAGGAAAAACCCTGAGTATATTTTGTAAATATTACACATTACACAAACAAAACAAAAAAACCGAGGTATGAACCGAACCGTGGCTCAAAAATCGAGGTCTGAACCGAACCGTGGATTTGGAGAATCGTTACACCCCTAGGAATGACTAGGGAGAAGTGCAACTACAGCTTACCAGTTTTTGACTCAGATCTTGAGTCCAGGCCATGACTCCTGACACTGTACTCCAGACTCCATTCCACCTGAAATCTCAGTGGGCAGAGCTCGCTGTAACCCCACACTGGCCTCAGACTGTAACTGGATGACCAGGAAGAAAGTTGGATGGGAGGAGAGGAGAGGCAGGAATTTTAAAACGAGTCTCCTCCAGACACTGAGAGACTGTAGACAGTGCTATGACTAGACTCTGGAAAGATCAAATGAATATGAAAAGGACACCTTAATCCAAGTTTGTCTGCATCACATTTCTAGACGCCCAGTCATACCACAAGCCTTTTTAAAATACATTTAGCTACACTCCATTACCACCCAACTCTCTTTGTGATTTTGGAATGAAGCGCAGATCTTGATAATAATATAAATCACATATTTGCTCCGCCCATCTTATTGGGAAAAACTCCAACATATTACATTCTATTTCATTACTATTGACTACTATAGTATTTTTAGTACTAGTAGAAGCAGCAGTTACTATATGTGCAAATTCCCATCAAGGGCAATAGATGGTCTATTTATCATACTTTTTAGTATGATCATCAGGCTTGTGAAGGTCCTAATAAATTAATATTGAATTACATGTTCTAATATGTGATGGGATGTCTCAGTGCCTGACAGGGAGAGCTGGAAGAAAGCATTCATCGATAAGGAGTGACAAAAATGCACCAGACAAGTTGTGGGTTCAGGCCTCTCTGCACAGGCTTCCAGTGCATCAATTACAGATGTTTAATTACAAGCAAACCATGGATTAGTTCCTGGTTATATCTGACCTTTTAACCCCATAGATAACTGACCACCAAATACTGAAATCCTCAGACAGATAATGAACTTGTAACTTTTCTTGAGTCTAAGCAAAAAACTAAGAGAAAATGAAAATATACTACTTTAAAGTAGTATATTTTTGAGTAACACTCAACTAAAAGCAAGAAAGTAAATTTCCCTTTCGCCTATAGCTGTTTAGCTTTTTTAGATCATTCATGCTTTTTAAACTTTTTAATTAATCGTATATATGCTGCATTCCACTTTTTGTTATCCTTGACCATGCAATTTGTGTTACGCAACAAAAACTCATTTTCTTTTCATCTGTGTAAAGCACTTGGACACGCAAATGTAGTAAAGGTGCTACACAATTAAAGTAATCATTTGTTATTATTAATCCTTTATTCTTTCTGTACAAATGAAATAATGTGCATACAGAAGCTCTGCATCCCAGCTCCACTTTAATTCCTTGTGTCTGCAGGTGTACGATTATTTATTTTACTTCTGTGTAAACTATAAAAACCATGAGATGAACATAAAAGAAATGTGCATGCAAACTCCTACAAAGCAGTGCAGAAAATCGATTCAGAAACATATGGTACTCATTTGAATTCAGCTTACGCCTATATTTCCTTGATAATGACTAATGGTCATAAAAAATCCCACTGCACTTAGATATCCCTCGAGCATGTCCTGCTAGCTTCCATATTTGACCCTTAGCCCATACCATGGAATGCAGCCTTATTTCAACCCGTCTAATTTTTAACTTAAGAAGGGCTTACAGCCACAGCGCCAGGCAGCAAAATGCTATTATTATCACATTACTGATTGTGAATCAGGTTATAATTACAGTAAGTTTAAAGAGAATGGTGGTGGCTACAAGGCATCACCTAAATTGATGTGCAATGTGGTAGCTCAATTAGTTGAAATTAGTGTTTTTACATAAGCACATTACACAAGCCTACATTGTCTGTCCTAAAGCACGAGACTTGTGCATTAATCCAGTCATGCAGTTTGTACTACTCACATGTCCTTCTGACTTGATCGCTTCATGAATTATCCAACCCTATAGCACGCCAATTCGTGATATAGACACGATTGTCCACTCAAGATTTCGTGGTTACGTTACGTTAATGTCCAATATTACCCAGAGATCTCTGTTCTGCGCCATATATAATGCATTGGAAACGTTTCAAACGCCGTCCGATATTGAAAGTGAAATTCCTTGCCTAAAACAGACCAGATTTATCGTGTCACCACCACGACTGCTCTGCGCCATATAAAATGCATTGGCAAAGTTATCGTGTTAGTATCACGTAATATTGGACATTAACGTAACAATACCACGAAATCTTGAGTGGACAATCGTGTCTATATCACGAATTTGCGTGCTATAGGGTTGGAATTATCACAAAACACTACTTGTCTGTCCACTGCAAATAGATGTGCCAAAGATCATTTTTAAACTAATTTATTTTGAAATGTGTACTTTGAAAGGACATTGTCACAAAGTCTATAGATCAGTTATTTTGTGGTTTTGAGACAGAAATATCTGCAGAGATCTCAGTACTACAAAGTACAAATGTTTTGAGACTACTAACAGATCTCAGTACATCAGAATTGAAGCTAAACAGATGATTTTATTCTGATAATTCTGCAGTCACAGCCTTTACTAGATGTATTAGTCACTGACACATTAAGAAGTATACATGAAACAAAAAATAAATTACATTTTTGTCACCTTCCTCAAGCTTTTGAATACCTCAGAGGCCATATAACTAAAAATAGTCACTGCTTCAAGCTGCCATTTCAGATAAATTTGCAACCAAAAAGACAAAGGATAACGAGAACTATTCAAGGCGTTATGTATGATGGCCTGTCAGGTGCTCTTTGGTCTGTGTAGCACGTCCACACTCACTCCCTGCACGACAGCATGAAATCTGATAACAGACAAATCTCAAGGAAAGCCTGGCACAGTTTATTTCTCAACGTGCTAACCTCTAAACACATTCAAGATGTGTCTGAGACCCCCACCATGAATACCACAGATTATCCTATTAATGGACATAGGTGGTGACTCATTCCGGAGCAAATATTTGTATTGAGTATATCTATGGGGTCCATATAGGCATTAAAGTGCAAAATGCAACCCACACCAGAGGAAATCTGAAAGTATCTTGACTTATGTACACGAGACTATTCAATTACACGCTAAATATAAAGGATTTATGATAGATGTGATTGAACTATCCCAAACATGAACATGAACAACACACAAATGGAGTGCCATGAAAATCAATGCAATTTTTCTACTTTCTTAGGTCTATTCACTCTTGCTCAGTCGGCGAACGTAGGCTCGCTGATTCTGTTGCACAGCAACCGAGCCTTGTTTATTTTGCTCACATTTACGTTACGGGACTAACTATATCCTCTGGCGGACCGAAGGCGTTAATGAATTGCTTATTAAAATAAGTTCAATGAAAATGTGTCATCATGTAGCCTAGAGACCGTTATAAAGGCAATAAATTACGGGATTTGAGGCAGTACTATACCATTCACTGTGTCTGATATTATCAACATAGACCGGGGCATTGGCTCATATTAAAATGAAAATTTTATCTTGTATTAATTTGCAATTTAAGGAAATTCTGAAGGGGAAAATATTATGTACCATCAACTGCATGACACAGAGAACAGTTATTCGTATGACCTTACCATTATGGCTACCGCTCAGCTCCATATCTAGGGTTCGCTTGTTTCTGCTTTATGAACGGCGCCCTTTGATGACATCAGACCAGTGACACGTGCAAGGGTTATCCTGTCTAAAATCTTTGGCTATGGAAAGATTTTGTGTTACATGGTATGTTTACTTTTATTTGTAAAACGCACGGCATTTATTTTTCGAATGTATTAGCATATATCAAAAAAGATCGCTTGCTTCCTATTTTCCATACCATTCACTGAACTCAACAGCCTACACTCGCCTATTATGCTAAGCTATCTTGCTAGGAAACTAGCAGGGTACAGGAGCTACAACTAACGTTATGCAGGATAACTAGCTAACATTACCGTTACCTGGCTTTTTACCGAGAAAGGAAAAAATAGGATTGGAATTCAGTTTAGACAGTTTAAAATAGTTAGCTAACTAAGTTCGCTTATTGTTTGGCGTGTCAACTGCTTAGCCATCGCTAGCTAACAATACATTCTTCGCAAATGTAACATGGTTAGTAACGTCGGTTGGTGCGGTCCCTCGCGTGATTGATCATGTTCTGGACGCTCCGAAAGATACATAGCTAGCTCGTCTTCAGAACTGCGTTGCTTAGCAACCATACCCACATGTGTGCAACTGTGTCAGAACAAATGTAAGCAAATAAATTGATTTTAGTCCGGTGTCGTCTAATGTGTGGTAACCTAATGTGTATTCAGGTGACGACCGCAAGATAAGTCCGAAAAATGTCCACCGAAGCGAAAAATGATACGAAGCCAGTTACGGAAGGGAATGATGGTGCTGGCGGCGAATCGGAGGATAATGAACAGAATGATGTACAAGCAGGTGAAACCGAGGTACTCTCGAAGAGGCAGAGGAAGAAGCTGTTGAGGCACCAGCAATGGGAGGAGCAGAGGGACTTGCGCAAGTACGTGTCCACCATATTCTAAATTGTGGAGGGAAAGGGTATCATTGTCCAGTTTAAAGGACATATATTTGAAATCCTTTTTCTGGGTGCAAGATTAACTCCATAAACATTTGTGGCATATCAGCATGCAAGTTACCTGCATTTAAAGCTTTTGGCTCCGTTTGCATTCATGGAGTTATGTTTTACAGCACTGGTTTGCATGCGGAGGCAGGGTCCACCCCACACAGTTTTAAGTGTTCAAGTAGTATGTGTGACAGCGTGCTTTTGCAGTATGACAGGCTTTTTATGTGCTTGGAAGGCAGAGGCGCAAGGAGAAGAAGCAGAAGAGGCGCCAGGAGAGGCTGGCTCAGGGGGACGAGGAGGCAGAGTGGGCGGGGAGGAAGCGCCAGCGTAGGGAGGCCACGCCCAGCTCCCTGAGATTGGTCGTGGACTGCAGCTTTGACAGCTTAATGGTGCTGAAGGTGAGCCTGAGTAAAGGTGTATCAGAACCCTGAGACATGTACACATTTCCCCTTTGACTGTACACCAGCCTTTTTAAATAGTTCTTATTTGCATGTACCTAACATTATATCCCCAAATGTATTCTCCTTTTGATAAGTAATGCTTTGTCTAGAACAGTAACACATAACAGTGACAAACTTTAACTTAACTTGTCATTGTGTGGTGAAGGACATTAAGAAACTCCACAAGCAAATTCAGAGGTGCTATGCTGAAAACAGGAGAGCTCTACACCCCGTGCAGGTGAGTCTTAGCTATTTAAATGGAAATGTTTGTCTTGTCTGATATAAAACAAGCGCTGTTGACCATTTTGACACTCATGTAAAATGTAAATCTTCCTGACTCTCCCCACGGAGGATTGTGCAGTGCTTTTCTAATTACTCTTTTCTTGGTCATTCCCCAGTTTTATATGACCAGCCATGATGGACAGTTAAAGCAGAACATGGATGAAAATGACAAAGGATGGGTAAACTGGAAGGTAAATTTTGTTTTCAGGTCTGGCATGAAATATGCATACATTTGGAATTATGGAGTATTGTGGAAATCAGCATTATTACCACACCAGGTAGACTTGAACATCCTAAGAGGCTTTGTTATAAAAAACATCCCTGTCACAGTATCTGGAGGGGAGTAGAAGTGTAAGTCTCTTTAACCCCTTCGCCCAGATGCGAAATTTGGTCAATTCTCACCTATTTAGGGGGTGTTCTATTTAAGGCTTTATAAGGTGTGGGCATCACAGAAACTTGGAAAATGGCTTAAATGAAGAAAGTTGTACCATTTACAATACTAACTTAGATTTGTTTATTTTTATAATTTAGTTCAAAATAAAGTGCCACAAATGCAAAGAAATCTTGGCAAAAATACAAAACAAAGTTGTTTTTCTGTAGTTTGCAATGGAATACTGAGAGCTACAAATGTAAAACAGGTCAAAATTTCCACTTCCTGAATCATGCACTCCATGTCCACAAGTGGACACAAAATGTAAGCAGTGTACCCTATTGTTCCTTAGTGTCTCCAAATCTATCCAAAATGGTGAAATTGTGCACTGCTGTCAATTATAAAATAATCATATATTTAACTACAAATGAACTGTTTCAACTCATGAAACTCACCTTTGCATCACTTTCAAGTGGGAATTACTATCTCTTCATCGGTATAGGGGGATAGACATCTATGGGTCCAAAAACCTATCCAAAACCTGTCATAAAATTACTAAAATACTTTGTCCATTAGACAGCATATACATTTGCCCCTTATGATGGTTTCAGATGAAAACATTGATATCCCAATGATGCACAGACCTAAATATGTAGCCTAACCATTCACGCTTGTCCGTCAATAAAACATCACTTTTTTTCTGTATTCTACAGTATGTAATCTTTTGCTGCATGCCCTGGGATGACATTTCTCTAGGTTTTTTTAAATTTTTTTTACACATTGCCATTTATAATCACTCCAAGGAAAATTTTACATTCATCTACCACATATCAGTGCAAAGTAAATTGGAATGAGTATTTTCCCTGCCCTAAGTGACAAGTATAGCCCAGGGAGATAATAATATGCCATAGTCTATATTACGTATGGTAAGGTTACAATAAAATCATCAGGAAATTTCTGGCAAATGTTCTATCCTCACGGCAAATTGGTGTATGTCAAACTTGATTGAGCCACCTATGAATGCTTACACTACAGTATGTGAAATGCACTCAAAATGCGAAAATAACAATATCAAACATATGGCACAAGACAGTGGTGGAGTGGAAAAACAATCGTACATACTAGCAGTAATACTAACATATCGAGGAGGAAAATCTCCGTCATGTTCGTAGGCATTGTCTGATAGAATCAATACTATGGTATCTTCTTCTGACCCACTCCAAAAGTCAATGTAAATCCACGAGTGGGACAAATTAGTAAACTTGCAAAAATAGCTGGAAAACAACAATTATACCTCGGCGAGCAAATGTACATTCTTGTTTTCTGTAGTTGTTTCCGTACAACTAAACTAATAAAACTAAAAATGATGTTACGCCCAGCTGTAATTTATTGTTCAAAGCATGAAATAAGACATTGCAAACACCGTTGTGAAGGTTATAATGTCCTACATTGGATAAAAGAGTTGTCAATCAATAGGTGTTCTAGCATTATAAAGGGGTGTGTATTTCTCAAACGGATTTTCCAAGACAATAAATTACCACTGAATCTTAAAAGATTAAAACCAATGGTAGGATTGTATATTTCATATTTATTAGTAGATATTGTCAGTAGAATGACGTGGAATAATTACAAAAGAATTTCACTTGTTTATTTTGCTGTCGAGTGAACAGGGCTTTTCACGGCTGTATTGGCATATGTTCAGGCTATTGTTGGCTTTATCTTGTTGCTGTGACGGAATATGAATTGTTGGTGGTGAAAAAATATTTTTACTAACTCACAGATGGACACTATTTTCCACTGTGTCACGCATGGGTAGGTATAGTTGCAGATGAAACTGGGTCGGGGTTGCTTGTTAAATGGACTAGGTACACGACAATACTAGCACATAGAAACTCCATATTCGGTATAGTTGTCACAAATAGTATGCTAATAAAGCTAGAACACAAAGTTTGTTTTTTTCCACTTAGTTTGGTTGTAGAAGCAATGAATGTCTCAGTTGAGCCACCTTCTGCATGAAGGGATTAATATCCCTAGTGGCATTCCCAATTTAAACCCCCCAGGGAACAGCAGATCTGTACCCAGTGGAACAGGATATCCAGTTGGTGAGCAGCCCCTCCAAACCTAAAGCATAGCTGAGTTACTGCAGCCTGTAGTGAAATACCCAATCTAATTCTGTTTCACAGCTTTCCTGTTAGTTGCCAAAACTTGAAGTCCCAATTTCACTTGTTAATTTTAACAAAAACCCACATTGTGCATCTTGAGACCCCACCGCTGACCCCACCCCACCTTGATGCGACTATCTGATTCCAGACCTTTTGCAGGCAGGAATTGAAGATGGGTGTTATTTTTCATCAGCCTCTGCATTAGAGACAAATGGCATTAACATCTGTGATATCTGCGTGTGTGTGCATGTGTGCGTGCCCACATCCAGGACATCAGGATCAAGCCGGAGCACTTCCAGGAAGTTGTTAACAAGGAGGAGCTAGTGTACCTGACCTCCGACTCGCCCAATGTCTTGACAGAGCTGGACGAGAACAAGGCCTACGTGATTGGAGGGCTGGTGGACCACAATCACCACAAGGTAGAGTTCACAAAGTGACATAACGTGGACCCCCAGCTTTCTGTCCACGGCACGGCTGACCATGAAAATCTTTGTAGGGAATTACCTTTGAACGCGCTCAGGAACTGGGGATCGACCATGCACAGCTTCCCCTGGGCAGTTTTGTCAAGATGAACAGCCGCAAAGTGCTGGCTGTTAACCATGGTGAGATAATGCCGCTGCTAACCTCTCGTATTCAGCTAATCAGTGAAGTGAAGTAGCCAGGGCTGATATGTTCCTTGATTTTTTAAACTTTAAATGCCACTTTTCCCATTTAGTCTTAGAATATTTGATAGACATCTGCAGTAATATTAATGAAAACTGTATTTTTGAAGCAGAAATCAGCAGGTGTCTTTTGCCAGTGAATGTGAGGTAACTGTGTGTTTGTGTGTGTGTGTGTGTGTGTGTGTGTGTGTGTGTGTGTGTGTGTGTGTGTGTGTGTGTGTGTGTGTGTGTGTGTGTGTGTGTGTGTGTGTGTGTGTGTGTGTGTGTGTGTGTGTGTGTGTGTGTGCGTGCGTGTGTGTGTGTTTGTGTGCGTGTGTGTGTTTGTGTGTGTGTTTCTGTTTGTCCACAGTTTTTGAGATCATCCTAGCATACCTGGAGAAAAGGGACTGGCAGGAGGCCTTCTTCACAGTCCTGCCTCAAAGGAAAGGGGCGGTCCCTGTGGGCCAGGAGGGCTCGGCCACCAAGGAAGGGGCAGAAGAGCAGGACTCAGACAGTGACTCTGACTCGGTAGAGCCAATCACAAAAAACTCTTTCATTGCACAGGACCAACAGGAGTGTGGGGAACAGGGAGGACAGGGCGCAGGGCACAGCCAATCAGAACAGCCCACCACGGAAGGAACTGCTGCCTAGACCAAATCAGTGTGCCCCCCCTCTATTCCTTATTTCTTGAATGTTGAGCATGAAGTGATATTTGTGGCAGGGCTCAATCTGCGAGAAGGCATCCGGGCAATCTGAAGACCGCACACACACACCTGGAGTGCGTTACTGATCAGTCCAGGATTTAAAAGTGTGCTGCTTTTCACAGTAGGGGGCAGAGACCGGGACCCCATGTTGAGAGCGAGACCAGGACCCAGCAATACAACCAGACTGAAAAGTTTTCATACTGCTTTTGTTGGGTTGTGGTTCTGGTCTTGCTCTCAACATGGGATCCTGGTCTTGGCTCCTACTGTGGAAAAAAAGCACACTTTTAAATCCTGGACTGATCAGGTGTGTGTGCCTCTTTAACCAGGTGTGTGTGTGTGTGCGTGCGTGCGTGCGTGCGTGCGTGCGTGCGTGCGTGCGCGCGCAGATGAAATACCTGAGTCTTCACAGAAATGTAATATGTTTTGGTTTGGAAAACTTAATATTGGCAGTAGCTGCCCACTGAATGATTTCTGGAGCAGTTTCTTTTGGCAGAATGTTTTTCTGTGGTAAAATCAGATACTGAAAATGCACTACAGCTATAGTGTACAGTGTGTTACAGTGAAGATGTCCTCAAATAGTCAATCAAACAGAATATCAAATTGAGCATAATAAATCTTTTTTAACATGAGGGCATCTCATAACCTGCTGCTTGATGCAAAATCGCGCACATTAGTATATCATATCTGCAGTGTATGGAAAGTGGTTTATAATAGAGAAAATTAAGTGTTTTGTGACTAAACAAAATGCCTTTAGTTTTGTAGGTCACATAAAGCTATGAGACACTCATAAAAAGTGTTTGTTTCTGGACATTTCACTCTGTTTCAGTTGGAAGGAATCCTTGTAGTTCTGATTTAACTCATAACTGGCGAGCAGTCGCACAGATGTACTGGTTAAGGTGGTGTAGAAATCAGAGAGCACTGATGTATGTTCATATTCCAGGGTATTAGAGATCATACAAGTTCTACATTTAGAGTGAATCTTTGTGGATATCATTAACTGAAAAGCAATGAGTACATAGCGTAGCCACATGTTGCAATTTCATGATTGGCACCATCTACACAAGACTGGATTAACAGTGTATGTGTTTCGATTGGTTCTTTACATGAGAACGGCCGTACTACAAGTGTCTCAGTGGCTTCACCAATGACACAGTAAATTAGCCTGGATTATGACCTGATTGTGGGGGGCATTTTAAGTTTCACTGGGGCCAAAAAGTCAAATGGTATCTGTTGTGTTTCCCCATTTCTGACACCAATTGTGGAGAAAAGAGGTACAACTTCACCTGTCAGAGAAGTTAGGATATCGGTATATCTCCATTTGCTTCATATGGTTGGTCAGTCAGGCTGATTGTATAATGCCAAAACCTGAATGTTTACGCACTTTCCACAGTAGAGGAAAAGCCTAAGTCCAAGCGTGGGAATAATTCAGGCCAGTAACCACATGTAATAAGTTCCATTTATCATTCATGCTACATTCATTGATTAAAATTATTTGGTTGTAGTATTAAAAAAAATATTTAAAAAAAACATGGACATTGAACCAAATGATGGTAAGTGGCATTTGCAAGTCTGTTCTGGCAGATACTGTTACCTGGAGTATCGTGGGCAGTGGCTATTTCAGAACTTCAACACATTGCCCTGACAGTTTCACCGCACTGGTTAAGGTTCACACTGAGCTCTTCTTTCACCTCTCTCAACACCTCTTCAAGTCTGTTAGTTGACCTTAGAACTCAGAAGCCCAGAGGCTCCTAAATAACTGCTAGTTTTTAGGACATCTTTGCAGTTTTGGGCTTTAAATGAGTAAAGATGCTAATTTTACAGGGTTTCATTTGTACCAGGCCACCCACTCCTGTGCTAGCACTCGGTTGTTTGCTGCAAATCCAAATTGCTTGTATTGGCAGCAGATTAATCCAATATACTGACAATTGTAGCCTAAAAGATATGAATAATCCCGCAATAAGGAGAGTGTAATAATGGGCAGAAAACCGGTTTTCAGGTTTGAATCCATTGTGAGAACACTGGATTCAGCACCCTTGAACAGCTTGTTTCGTTTGAACAGTCTGGATGGCTGGCTGCTATTAATGGTGAACGTGTAAAATCGAATTTGACTCTAGCAAACTAATAAAAACTATAGCCTACAGAGACAGATGACAAACCATTTAAAAATAAAAAGCTATTTTTCATCAACAAGCCAAGGACAGAGCATTTGAGGAGATGGTCATTTTCCGAAAATGCCTTTGCCGTACATCAGGATCCGCAACGTTAATATTCGGATTAATGTGTAAGGGCAAACAGCTGTCTTTTTATTTTAGTAACTTTGAAATACGTTATTGTAGACCACCATACAGAATGTAACAATTAAAGCTACCACTGCTGTCCACCTGAGTAAGAACTAGCAAGATGCATTTAATTTCGAAAGTCAAAAGGCATTAGCCTCCGTCTCCGGTCTCCCGAGAAAATGCGAACTGACTGCAAGAAGCATTCCAGTGAAATCGGTGGGCCCTTCAAACTGGTCAATAAAATCTAATATGCAGATAACGCTAGAAAAATGTGTGAAATACTTCTTTGTTGGATTTTAGAATGAAAATGCTATACTGATATTGTGCATATTAATATTAGGCTTCCTAATAAAACAAAATGTGTTTTTTGTTTTTGTTTTTTTTGCTCTGTCCGTGTCTGACAACGTGCCAAATTTTAGATGAGTAACTGCTGCAAAAAGTTTGTTCCATAACTCGGTATCCTCTGTCATACCAGCCTTGTAGCATATGACTGCAAGTGTAAGGTAACGTACAACAATACAAATAAATACATCAACTTTCACGCGTCAATGTGATGAAATGCATAAACCCCAAATTTTCAATGTGGCGCACTCTACCGCCGTCTTGTGGCCATTGGGAGTCCATGCAGCTCAAAGTTGGGCTCACGTGTTGTAGTCATCGCGATGCCATGGAAACCTGACGCTAACCAAAATAGTATTTCTGGTACTGTGGCAGCTTTCCAGTGGTTGTGAGCCTATATATAAGTATATTAGCTAGTTGCAGTATGTGTTTGCATGCTAAACAGTAGAAATACATGCGAACAAATAAAACACTTGAAAAAGCTTTTTGGAAATGTCTCAAAAAGCCTCTAAAGTGGTTGTTGAACTACACATCAGAGCGGTAAGAAAAGCAAAGCTGCTAGCTAGCTAACGTTTGATCAGTTACGAGTTAGAACGCACATAACCTGTAGCTAGCTGGTTGCTAATCACAATTAAATTAATTCATAGTTAAGCAGCATGCATTTTAGAATTCATAAAAAAGTAAACAATTTAAATGTTAATTAAATGTATATAAAAATATTCAGCTCAGCGGACTACGTCACGAACCTGTTCAAATGTCTAAAGTGAACTAATACTGGTAACAGTTATCTAGCTGCTGTCAAATATTGTAGCTAAGTTAGTGAGCTTAGCTAGCTATGTATAGATAGCTAACGAATATTTGTCTTTCCATCTACACAAACAGGTAGTTAATAATACGCTTTTGAACACAATTGGCTAGACTACCTAGCCGAGTTAACTCAATTTCCGATCAAAAAGCCAGCATATGAGACATAAGTTAGCTATGCACTTATTTCGTAGCTGACGTTAATGGCATTAAATTAATAACGCTTTTAACGTTAACTTGCACAATTCAGCAAGCGTGCGACACTCAAACTAGCTAAGCTCGTGTTATAATGACGCTCGCCAACATTAGTTCGTAGGGTCCTAAGCTAAAGTTGCCAAAATGGTGTAGGTATGCAATCTAAATAAAACATAATGTCCAGTAAACTAGTCCAGCAGCACAAGCACAACGCAAGTTATTTTTAATTCAGGATGATGCAGTATGTTCTTCTTTTATTTACCTGGTTGTAGGTAACCTGCCCTGGTGTGTTTTTGGTGGACAAAGATGACGTCTACCTCAGTGTGTGCATCATGCGTCATTATAAAAACTCTTTATTTCACCCATCTGTCTTCCCTCTCCTGCTCAATGAAAAAATGAGATTCGAGAAGGTGAGTTACAACCAATATTCAATAATATAGGCATGCAAACGTAATAATTTCAGTGAAAGCAGATGATGCAGTTAGCGTCTACTCGTGGCTACAGCACAGTAGTGTGTATTGTGTGAAACAGAATCCACATACAGGTAAACATATACTGTATCTAAATAGAGTTAAAGCATAAAGCAATAGAGAACCATGATTGAGCTCAATCGACAGAAACATGGCTTATATTACCTCAAACGGGATGTCTCTTTGTGCAGGTTTTCAAGCAAGTCCATGACCCAGCTGAAGTTGCTGAGCTCTTGGAAAGTATGTCTGTATGTAATAAGAATGTTAATGCAACACATGTGCAGTTGTGTGCACATTTCACATTGTGCTGTGAAAATATACACCATACATTTACAGCACACATTTGTGCTGTGAGTAAAAACATAGTTCCTTCAGGTTATCTTGCATCTGTAAAAATATGAATACAAAACACTATATGCACTTATGCAGCATTACAACATTAGCGCAAGGTACACGTGGTTTGTTATTAATTTGTTCCACTGTTAGTTTTTGACCCCTACTGGCATTACAATGATCATGTGGCGATGGTTTGTTCTTTTCCAGGTGAAAATGTGACATTTGAGTTGATACAGCAGATTCCCCCAGGTGCAGTTTTTCTTTTCTTTTTTTTGTGATCACTACACTTTAAAAAATGTCTCCCGTTTTTTATAGGGGAGCTCCCCTATAAAGTATGGTATACGCAACACACACTTTACATGTTATACCAGTTATACACATGAGTGAAATGCATTCTCTCAAGCATCATATTTATGCTTATGTATATGTATGAGGTAATGCTATCTGTATTGGCTTGGCAACAGCGGGGGAGTCACTTGCATACTTTGAAGTGGATGCCAGGGCCTTTTTATTTCCTGAGCCCAAGCTGGTCCCTTCCTCGCCGGGCGTGGACAGAGAGGTGCTGATGACACGGGCTCCAACCTTTCCTGTGAGTCTCCACTCTTTCACATCCCCAATGGAACTGCTATTTTTACCTAACCCATATTACTGCTAAGACTTGTTTCAGGTTATATTGTTCAATGTACATTTGGTAACTTTTCAGATTTGAACAGTGGTGATTGATAATAATTATTTATATTATTGTGCTTGAGTGTCAATTACTGTACTTCATTTACTAATATCTATTTTTAAAGGTGCACTCATGTCATCTGTCTTACATACAGTTGGTCAAAACCGTTTCTGTTTGTGCCAAAATGATGGCTTACATCAAATAAGAACAGTTCCTTTTTTGGGAGCTTGAAATCTGTTATTAAATCTTCTCAGTTTTCCCTACCCCAAACATGATTGACATGACTTATGGAAATCCCACAGAACTCCAAAGGAATGTTTAAATCCTTGTGCTGTGGGATAGGCATTGTTTCTGCAGGGGCCACTGCACAAAAGCGGGTTGACAGGGAATGGATTCATGTTTCAGAGCAAATGCTGTTTTCTTTCTCAAAGCCAGGGGTTTGCCGTCTTAGTGGACCACATGTCTTAGGGGATTGCTGTACCACAATTGCAACTCCTGAAATATAATACATTATTATTATTCTTAATTGGACATTTTAAATATTTTGAAGGATGATTTACACTATTTAATCACATTGTTAGAATTAGCTATGCATGCCAGGAAGAATAAATATTCACACCCCAGGACTTTCAATCAGTCCAATCATCTGTACTATATATGGCTATATTTACTATATAATATGTATTATTCTTTTAGAATGGGATTACATTTTAAATGCATTACATGTGGGGCTCATTGATTTAGATTCAATAACTAGGTGTACACACTTCAGTAATTAGGACCCAAATTATTTAATCTGTGACTCTATAATTGTGATACAGATGTGTTGAAAAATGTGTGGGGGAAAAAATAACTTAAACAACTGTTTTGAATAACTGTAATTGCTGAAACAAAAAGCAGCATACACAGCAGTCCCCAAGTCTGTGCTTGAGGAGCCTGCCTCAGAGGACTCGAGTCCCTTCTCACTGTCTCCCTCATTCAACAGGGAATTGCACCCAGGATCGAATTTTCCACCAGAACGACCATCATCGAATGCTCTGCCAGATCAGAGAATGTCATTAACCCCGATGTACCCCTGGTAATGTCTTCATTCATTTCGGTGTGCATACTGTAATCCATTGATAGCCGCTGTGTCTCGTAATTTATCGCTGTTCGTCCATGTATGAAATGGCGATCATTCTGTTATTTGAACCCAGAGGATAGCGCCCAAGAAAGTGAACTCTAAGAGGTCTGGGAAAAAAGGTGGCGCGGGGCCTGGTTCGTCCGCGGTGAGGAAGAGGACACCTGGGGGTGGACTGGCCGGTGCCGACCGGCGGGGAGAGAGACCCCGCTCCCGCTCTCTGTCCCCCTTTACAGTCGGCCTGCCGAAGGGTTCTCACGGGAACGCTGTCAGGCTCCCAGTGGCGCGCCAGGAAGGCTCCAAACCTGAGCCGGAGGTTTGCCATTAAGTCCTTCTTTGTTCCTGCTTTTGTCACCTTTCTTAAAAGACTGAGCACGTTTTCTTTCCCTCTGAATGATTAATTGAATGATTGATTCATTGATTTTATAGCATTTGTAGCAATTCGTAGCATTTGTTT